>BMAV01000676.1:483299-498116 GCA_019973955.1 Trichonephila inaurata madagascariensis
GTCGTAAAACATGGATAAACCCACTTCTAAGTTATATATTTCAAAAAATCTAGATGAGTCTCTGTAGAGAGGTCTGAGCTATATACAGGCAAAATATTATAATAGAAGCCTTTTTCACATAGGAGAATATTTTCAAAATTGGTCATTCTATGTTCATTTTTTGTCAAAATATTTTACTTAAATAATTTTTTATTGTAATAATATTCTTAAAACTATTTTATATACATTTTCTAATCTAAGTTACACTAACTATCATAAATATTACTTATTGTCACGCTTTTGCAAAATCACGGTTCCGAACGTAGTCGGATACCTTAAGTGGTGCGGAAGTTTCGAGAATAAGCTGTCATTTCAGTTTTAATCTTCAGTACTCAGCCGTAATTCAAACTTGCGATTTATGTCATCAATTGTCTTCAAGTACCTTTAAAATAAGGAGCTAATAAACTATTACTGAGGCATTATCCTTTTCCCCAAGTAATTTTAATTTCTTAGCTTCACTATAAATTTTTACACATCGGTGTAGCTAACCTAATACTGTATAAATTATTCACGTAGAAAAATTTTGAAAAAAAAATTATGTTAATTTTTTTATATATTCGTATTTTTTAACATTGCCTTTTATTGGTTTCATTTTTTACAACGATCTTTTTTTCCGATTTCATCTTAAAAAGTGTCATGTTCACAATCAAAAACTCTGTTTTGCTATCATATATTTTTTTCTCATAATCTGGTTTAAAAATGATCAATCTTTTTTTATTCATTACTGTAACATGTTGCTCTTTCACGAAGTCAATCCAAGAGAGATTTTCCTAGAACTAATAAACTCATAAAGTTTTTTTTTTACAGCAGGATACATACTTTTTCTCTGATTTAAAAGTTTTATCTAAATGTAGTTTTCTTTAATAGTTTATGCATGTGTGATAAATGCTATTTTTCTTTGCACATAAAGAAAAACTTATTTTTATTGAAATAACTGGGTTAAAAATCCATTTTTATTCATCAATTTTTACAATGTATCTTTCTTGTCTAACTTTAATATAACCAAGCTAAAACTTTTACGTGTTTTATTGAAAAAATATTTTTGTACACTTAATGGATTATCGTATAATGGCATAAATATTTTTTCCGACTTCAGAACAAGTTAATAAGTTACTTTAAGAAATAAAAAAATAACTTATAGAATAAATAATCCTAAGGTTGAATTTTTTCAGATTAAAAAATTGATTTTTTGACATAAAGATTAGTTACATTTTAAATGAACTGAAATTCAATACTTCAAATATTTTAATCATAACCAGAAAAAATTCTTCAAGAAAAAGCAACAGAGTCAAGTTTTATTTATTACATCCAATTAGCTATTGAATCTGGCAGTTTTAAGCGTTTCCCATGAATATATAATGATGTCTCTCTTAAGTTTTCCAATTTAAATGCATTTAATTACTGAGCATATTCTTTAAATTAAACGACTGGAAAAAAATTGATGGCTCTTACCAAATACAAGGTATAAAAATCTTTATATATATGATCTAATTTATTGTAATTACTCATTTTTGTTTTGGTTTTGTAAGTATTTAAGTTATTTATCATAGTTTTTATTTATATTTGATAACAGTTTAAGTTATTGAAGACTTCGAGTTTAATGTAATTACTTAGTTGTTTTTGATATAATGTTATTTAATTTATTTGATGACTGCATAGTACTTTTTGTGAATACTTCATTTTGCCTGAAGATAAGATGATTTAAATTTTCTTCGATAATTAGCTATTAAGCTTATGACAATTATTTAATTTTGCTTAGATAAAAGTTAATTAATTTCGCAGTAAATAATTAGTTTATATCAATTGCAGATAAACAGTTTTTATAAAGGTCTTTAAATACTAATAAAAGATTTGTTGATAATTTAGCTCCCAACGTCATTCCAAGTCGAAGAAGACCCAGAGTAAGTGGAAGTTCAAGTCGTTACGACGTCGGAGATTTGGTGGATATCAACTGTACCTCCGCAAAAGAGAGCACGCCTCCGATACTCAGATGGTTCATTAATGACAGGGAAGTAAGTGATAACATCCATTTAATTCAGCGTTCCTCAAACTGTGGGGCGCCCCCCCCCAAGGGGGGGTAAAAACCCCGCCGGGGGGGGGGGGCGCGAGCATATTGAAAAGTCGTAAACAAAATATTATTTTTAAAAAAATATTAATTTACTGAAAGTAAACACAAACAAAATACATACTGACATAATTACACTGATTAAAATAACTCACACAATTACATTGATATAATAACCTTATAAATGTATCAGAGTATACCGCACAATATATTTTATAATTAATTTAACAATACTAAGTTAAGTGAGTAAGTGAATATTAACCTCGCACTGTTCAGCTACACGAGGGCTCCTGGCGACGGACCACGTAATTTTGAAACATAGCCAAGTGAAGTGGACGACACCTGAGCTGGCATCCCCTCTCCCAACTACCACACCACACAAACGGGAGGACGTTTCAGCTCTCGACAGTTTTAGCGTGCATCGCTGCCCTACACGGCGGGTCTTTTGTGGTAATGGGCTTGAACTCGTGACAAAGCCAGCCACGATTCGATACCTATACCACTCGGCTACCGCGGCCAATACTAAGTTAAGAACAATTTAAATAATTACCAGGGCCTCCATGGACTTGTGTCATATATAAAATATATACAAAAATTAACACATAACTTGATAATTTGTGTGGCTTATAAGTTACTAGCTTCGCTCCCCAATGCCACCGTTTTCCACGTAGGCACGTGTATGTCATGTATTGAGGGGGGGGGAGGAGTAAATAAGCAAATCCTCTGAAATAAGTAAATCCTTCGCAAATACTGTCAAGGTCCTTTTATTTTAATCCAAAGCCTTTGGAACAGTTTTATGGATAGCAATAATGCACAGGAAAGATCGTACTTTGGAAAGGCGTATATTTACGTCCGGGACAATCAAGGCTTTGGGAGAGCGAGGTGTTTATATACGTCGGTGGAACTTAAGAGGTAAAAGTCGCATTGTAACTTTAGCGTCAAAGTATAGTGTTATTGAATTCAATACATTGTTATTATAAGGAAGGGGAGCGCGATGAAAATCATGATTGAATATTGGGTCACAAATATTTAAAGTTTGAGAAGCACTGATTTAATTCAAAGACCATAAAATATAATACACACAGACAGTGGCGCACACAAGGGGGGGAGGTCCTGGGGGTCCGGATTCCCCCCAAAGCCCTTGATTTTTTTCCGTTTGGTTGTAATTCTAAGTATATAATACGTAAAATTTAATTAAATATTTGTTATTAATGATTAATTTTATTAATTAATGCTAATTATTTATTCAATAATTAGTTTCTTACTGTGTTTTGTTCCTGAAAATCGACAAAATCTAAACCAGCGTGATACAAGAATGGTGAACTTTCAACCTCGGACCCCCCTCCCTTGAAAAATTCCTGTGTGCGCTACTGCACAGAGATCCTTCTTGGATTCTATCGGAGATAAAATGACGCTTACGATAAATCAGAAATATTTCATTTATAATACTGAGGGACTTATACTGATGATTTCCTTAGTTGAATTTAGCTGTTTTTCATTGTATAATTACATATTTTAACTCTGTTTTTCCCTTTGTAGAGTTACTTATTATTAATTTCTTATAACTTTGTTTTCATTTTGTCTAATTAATAAATTTCCATGTCTAATTAATTTTCTAAACTGGAAAATTACTTTCTTTTGTACAATTGTGTGCATGTACTATACCTCTATTTTTGAAAGGTGGCTTAAGAAGCCGTATGGTCACGGTCACGACCAGTGCATGTTTATCTATTGGGTGCTTGGGGCCCAGATAAACTGGACTTAATCGGATCCAAGAGCCCCTCCTTGGATCCAACAGTGCCAAAGGGACCCGAAGATCTTCTTTGCCCAAGGCCAGAAATGAGCTTAAATCGGCACTGGTCGCGACCTCGTGGATGACATTACTTTAATCCAGTTGGGTATAGAGAGAGTCTCAGTGCCACTAAAGACTTGCCATGTAGAAGGTCTGATGCATGCTAAATCTGTAGAGTATCAGACTCCTCACGCGTTGGCGTGGTATGCAAGTTTAATGAGTAGGGTGCCACCTCATGCGTCATTCTTGGCACTCAATTATGGTTCAAATTACGAGGCTCGTTGCGGATAGTTTTAGTGCAGTTTCAAAATACGACATTAATAATTAATCAATCAATCAAGTTTAGAAAATGCATAAAATAGAATATAAATTTCTTGAATAGAAAGTACAAGTATCATGTCTCAATTAAACTAAGGTATATTAACTCATGATTGGTGGAATAAGATTTGGTTCTTTTTATTTTTTTTATCATTTTTTATGAACGTTTAATCCCCACTTGGATTAAAACATCAGGATATTTCAAAATGTAAACTACTAAGCTTGTTATTAAACCGTTTTTAAATGGGACAAGTTTATACGTCTGTGAGTTAAAAAGAAATGTATTGGCTAGTGACCAACCAAAATAACGTCCAGGAACAAGCTAATAAAGATAAATGTATATTTGATTAGTTTTGTAATAAAAAGGAGATATCCAAGCAATAAAATATAATTTAAAATCATTTGTGCAATGCTAAATAAAGTATTTTCCATACTAAGCTTTCTATAAGATAATTTTAATTTATTCTTAGTTTTGACACCAATTTATCTAGTGCATCTATGCAAATAACAGTCAATGTGTGAATAGTTTCAGAACTGTTTTAAGCTACTATTAGCTTTAGTGCAGCGAAATCACTTAAAAATTATTTTATTTGTTTACTCATTTTGTTTCTCTTTTTCATCGATTAAAAAATCACAGTGTGGTGAACGTATCTCTCTCTTCTTTTAAGATATTAAACACGTTGGCATTTTTTTATCAGTTGCATGGCATTGTTTAATTTGTAGAAACATGTGCTGATTAAGTAATAACATTGAATTTTAAGGCATCACTAAAGCTATTGGTGGTGGACCTCATAATTTTGAATTAATTTTTCTACACGACGTGTCTTGAGCGACTTCAGAGCTGGAAATCACTACACTATAGAAAGAAAGCCAGCCGCGAGTTTGTGACCATGACCACTGGGCTACCATGAAGACTCTGTAATTCTGCAGGAGTATTTGATAAATGTATTAATAATTATAAGTGTATAAGGTCTCTTAAAAACAAAATAACTTCTTCCATTTCAGTTGTAGAAGCGTCAAGGAATAATCATTTGCAGCTTAAAAAGTAATTATAGATACCAATAAATACTTGCATTGTCTTCAATATTTTATTATTATCTTATTTGTAGTGCTTAATAGTATATTTAGGAAGTAAAATCAAAGGACATTTTAGGAGAATACGCTAACAAAGAAGCAATTTTTCGCCTTACGTACGTTTTGAGGAAATAGATGGAATATCACAGAATATTGAAATGAATTATTAGTACTTTTTAGGTATTAATTGAACTAAAAATTCATTCCTGAAGCTTATACTTCGAAAATATATTTATCTTTTCAATTACGGATCTTATGAAAATGAAGGAATCGCATATCATTTTTACATTTCTTTGGGGGCATTCATAATTATCAGCCAAATATGATGTTTGCTGAACAACTTAAATCGTTTAATAGGTGATGGTTAATTAATATTTCGTCACACTCACAGTTTTCTTTTCAAATCATGGTATCGGAAAATAATGTAAATGGTATTAGACAAAAATTAGACATTTTTGCAATATTAAAAAAAATCACATTATATGAAAAATACGCTAAATTGATTTTATTTCTAATCAGAAGTATTTTAAAATATTAAAGATGATTGAACTCTTCCTTGAAGCAAATTCCAAAAAAATGGTTTTCAATAAACCTTACTTTGCTGCACTATTTTCTGTTCTCTGAACTCATTATTTCTCTGCACGCAATTGAAATAATTTTAAGTATTAAAAGATGAAGGAAAGCTAATTTCTTTTTATCTAAAGATACCTTTAAAAATTTAATTTGAAATGAGTTTTTTATTTAAATTTCCATTCTATGTAATGTCTTGTATACTCAATGTGTTTTACATTTATTACACACTTGAATGTTTCATTAAATATCTATCATATTCTTATTTACTCAAATACTATAATCTAGTATATTTTTAAATCATCTTTACACAAATATAATGCCTAATAATCATTTATAATATACTCCAAATATATATATGTATCGATCAGAAAAATAGCTTAATCTTTCAAAAACAACATTAAAATCTAAATAATAGCATTTTCTCATAATGTAGATTTAAATTTGACAAAAATATGCTATATATACGAAAATTATAAAATAATATATCCAAGAATTCCATATATATATATAATTCACCACATATTAAATAAGTTAATAAATTCTGGTGTTTCATTTTGCGACTATTCCCCCCAGTCCATACAAGCATAAAAAATTAAATTAAAATGTAATTTTCTTGGTTTTTGAATCTTCTTTTCCATGTGGTTAGAGATGCTTATAAAGTAAAACGATCAATGACAATGGTTTCGCTTAAGCAACAGAAATAAATATGAAATATAACAAATACGTAAGAGGTAGCCTAAGAAAAAAATCATTTTATGGGTATCATGGATGAAATTTCTCACCCCAGTAAATGAATTTTGTAACATAAATTTAATAAAGACTTGTAAATGAGATTAGATATATTTTAAGAATTATATTTCATGAAAACTATAAAATTTATCTTTACCTTTTAAAGCAGAAGTATCAAACTCATGGCTCGCGGGTCGTATTCATCCCACAATGAGTGTTTTGAGGCCCGGACAATGTATCACCATCCAATAATATATGATAAAATAAAAAAATTCTTCCGAAATAGTAAACAGCAGCAAAGAAGAGATGTCAACATCAAATTTTTCTAGTTCCTTTATCTATGTTTATTAAAATGTATTATTCGAAATAAATCTACGTTTCTATGAATATTGATTCTTTTGCGGCTCACCTTAAGTTAAACTTTTTTTTTTGTTAACCCAAGTTAGCCTTTGAGTTTGATACCCTTGTCTTAAAGTATACATCCTGCGTAAAAAGATTGCGGAACGAAGCACTTTTCATCAAATATTTGATATAATTTTCTTTCTACGAATTAAGATTTTTTTAAGGTAATTCACAATCACCCTCATCTGAAATGGAAACTATTGTAGGAACTCTTTTACAATTACTAGGAGTAGATGATAAGAATTTCTCCATCACTTGAAATTTCAGCATTTTTTCACCAATGCCATTATCAATCAAATCTGTTTAATTATTTGTCACATTATTGCTCTAATATCATCCATTTCTGGCATAGTTTTTTACATTTCCTCTTTTTCGGGAAAACGACATATTAAAAAAATTATCTTCCCGGCAGTAAAATAAATAAAATAAAATGAATAAAAACACTTCTAAAATAGCTACTTTCTAACTTCTCAGCCTATATTTGAATAACAAGAAACAAAAATTATATAATTATGTTACTTAATAGCGAATTAAGTCTTCACAAAGTAATTTTAAAAAACACTTAGGGTACCATGGGTCAGATATCCTTCCAGATTAGTTTTCTTTGTTGGGCAGCTAATGAAGTAAATAACAAAAGTAAACATTTTTATGATAATAGTATCCCTGCTGACGCCATTAATAAAAACGCAAAAAGATTGCGTAGTTTATTACTAAAAAACAATATTTACCCATAAATAATATTACTATTTTATTACTATTACTATACTATACAACATTTTACTGCTTTATTGGCATCATAAGTCAATTTGACAAATCTTTGAATAGAAAAAGAAGCATTTATACCAAACGGAAGTCAAGCCATCAATCATTTAACCACACTGTTTTAGAATTCAAAGTTTACGAAAGTTATCAATTTGAATTTATAATTAAGGATTCCATATATACAGTCGGACTTCAAAATAAAGAAGTCGATAATTCCAGAAAAAAAAGTTTTTTATATAGAAAATTCGTTAAGTAAAGATGAATCTTTTAACATACCATAAAAACGACATAAAAGAAATTTTAAATTCATAAAAACTATATGTTATTTAAAAAAAGTAATTATTCACACTTTTTTTTTGAAAATCAATATCTATTCATTTTATATATGTTACCCATAAAAAAAAAAATTGCAAGGAAAACAAGGGGGGAAATCATTGTCTAGGAATGCATTTTATTTTCAACTTTGAAGGTAGTTTTATATTAAAACTAATGAATTTTTAACGAAATTTTCTAATTTTAAGCCTATGAGTAATTTTAAACGTACATTATTTTATAACCAGCAATTTTAAGCATACTCTAACACATGCGTCTTTAAATTTAACTACGGAAAAAATCTGTTAGTTATATTTAAATTCTGATTTGAAGAATTATGGCCATTTCTTTGCTCTAGATGAGTCAGGCCCCTGGTAAAACTAGTTCAAAGTCTTTGATCCCCATAAAATGCACCAAAGGAGAAAAAAATTTGAAAAATAACAAATAAAAATTGGGAGAAAAAAATCGAAATACATGAAAAAAAGTTCGTTAAACAGAAAATGCACGTCACTATTTAGAGGCTGTTTTACGAAGAAAATAATAAAATGTTCTTGGTTTCAGGAAAAAATTCGCAAAATCAAGAAATTCGTAAAATAGAGGTTCGTTATATGGAGGTTCGACTGTACATACATATGTACTGTAATTTTTTTCATATGACTGTTAAAGGGCTTACAAAACAATTTTATCCTATTGAAATATTAATTCACTTCTAACTTTTTCCGTAAAAAAACTATCTGAATAAGATCCATGAACTCCTTTTTTGGATAATGAATTTTCTTTCGAAAAACCTTTCATCATTATTTATAATACAAAATATATATTTAGTTTTTGCTAATTGAAAAATTAAAAAAAATATCTGAAGTTTATGGTTGAAATAATATCGCTAAGATTTTTTTAAAAAATTTCTTGTAATCAATACTCCTTGCAAAACTGGAACAATGTCTGGATTCTCGTGGTAGTTTTTTTTCACATCAACATCATGACTAGAATGATGAATGAGCATAATGGATGATTTTCTTTAGAATCTAGGTACTATATGGGAGCAGTACAGCTATTTTAATCTTAAAATATATCAACTATTTTCATCTGAAAAATAAATGTAAATATTTTGGGAAATTTCTATCTTTTTTTGCATTTAAAGTAGCTTTTTATTTTAAATGCAGGGAAAAAAGTGAAGAAATTTAAATCAGTGGTGTATACATACATACACACATATATGTTCGTGTGTGTATGTGTGTGCGTGTAGTGTTTCTTACGGTTTAATCAAACAGCCACAACAAGCCAGATCCTGTCTATGACATCCAGTCTAATTAAATTTACAACGAGTTGCTTTACTTTTCATAAAGAAGGGGCAAAAATCTACAACTCCTTATAACCCTCTCTCTCTTCTCTGTCTGAATTTTCTATCACTACTACGCTATGAAATCTATATAACTACATAGACACAATACAATATATATAAAACGTATTTTAATTCGATTACTATTAAGAAATCAAGATAAACATATATGTTTGGGTCACTGGTGTAGCTAATCCTGAGTGGACCCCGTGCACACCCTGTTGGAGGGGAGCCTTAATTTTTTTCAATTATTTTCCTCTTTTTTTAAATATCAACAGGAAGTGATGACGCCAATTGAAAATATGATTCAATAAAACATTTTATTTATTATTATTTTTGTTTCCTGTCTTCCTTTCTCTTTTTTTTTCTTTCTTCTTTTGGCCTGTTTGGTTATTTATTTAATTTTTTTTTTCATTTCTTTTCTTTTGAATTTGTAAGAAAGTTGGAATACATATATTTTTTCCTTCTCTTATACTCCTTATGTTATTATTATTTTTATTATACTTGCTTTTTGTATATTTGTATTACGTTCACGCACATGTATGTATATAGCGCAGTTCCCTTTAAATTTGTATTTTGTCATTTTGCTGTCTTTTAATGTTCTTAAAATGTAAACTTTGATTTTTGTTTTCCAATAAAGTCTGGACGTGGGAATGGTTGTTTCCCGAGGGATCGGTTTGTAGCTCTAAACCCTTCTCGGGTGAGCTCGGTTCCTTTGGCCATTCCTCCTCCTCATATATATTGGGGCCTCGTATCATTGATACGGCTAATGCAGCGGTAGCAACGTCCCTGGTTTGCGTGTACTGAAGTATTTCCTCCTTCACCGCACGTTAAATTCCTCTTCTAACCATGGGGACGTGGTAGCCTAGTGGTCAAGGCTACGGATTTGTGACTGGAGTGCCATAAGCTCGAGCCTAGTGCCACTGAAGAACCACAATCCGATGGGCCGATGCAAGTTAAATCTTTCATGATTCAAGGTCTTCCCGTGGGCGTGATGTGGAACGATTATCGTCTTCGTCACTTGACTATGGTTCAAGATTACGAGGTCCGCCGCCAGTAGCCCTCGTGTTGTTTTATAGTGGGACATTAATAAAACATTCACTCCCCCTCTTTTAACGATGATTGTCGAGGCTCAAAGTCCTCTTGTTGGTATGGCATGGTGATTTGGAAAAGGGGTGTCGGCTCAGATAGGATCCTCGTTACTTTACTGTAATTCAAAATAACGAGGTTCGCCACCAATAGGCCTTCGTGTTGCTTCAGGGTGCAACGTTAGTTAAAATCAATTAATCATTCAAACTTTAATCACGTGATGAAGGTTAAAAGTGTACGAGTTAAACATTAGAAATAATTTTTGAATTTCTTTTTAGTAAACTCAAATGTCTTCACATGTATTCTTTATTTCCTGTCTTCCAATCATTCAAAATTTTTAAAGGTCGATTTTTTGGGTGGCGCTACACACAGATTTGATTGTATCTGAGATTCCCAAAGCTTTGAAAAAGCCAAACCAACCTTCACTAACGAGAAGGAGAGCTGTCCAAGTTTTCTCACGATAATTAACCAAAAGATGGAAGGACTAAATGTTACTTACACACGTAGCCTGTTGCGATGCATTATAATAATAACCTCAGGGACTTATTCAATAGAGTGGTTTTGCCTGTTACACTTATGATACCTCCTGAGATGTGCCCTCTGGAGACATAGACCCAACGTTTGAATCCACATAGAATTTTGTTCCAAAATAAACTGCGGATTAATACGCACTTAAGCTACATAATGGTGCAAAGGTGACAAATTGCAAATCGGCTTCCTCATTTAATCTAAAAATAACACACCCCTTCGTTTTTCCCTAGAGGAATATGATTTATGTTTTATGATACAGTCTACTTTTCCATATCCACACCCTCCTCTCTTCTATGCCGTTTGTCTATTTGTTAAATATGCCAAATTAACAGCCGTTTGAATTATTGCAAATTAATATGAAAGTGGGTTACTGTAGTTTTCTACATCAACGACGATGTGGTGGAAAAATAAGAGTTGTAGTCTGACGCCTCGATCTTTACACTAATTGTATTCATCGGATAATGAAATTGGATATACCAAGGTAATATTATTTTTCCTGACCGTTTACCCAAGCCGACTTTGGCTGTTGGTAGGCTTGAAAGCACGTATGAGCATAGTTTATCATTAGACTTAACGGACTCTCGTTTCGTAAAGAATGCATTTTATTATTTAACTATGAATGTTTATTTACCGTGAGTATTTGATCCAATTAATTTTGTATGATCTGTATTCGCGTCACTTGAGGGTATTAATAATAAAAAATTTTCTTGATCAGCTTTGAACTTATTTATAATTTTATGCCGCCTCTCATAAGCCATTTTGAAAAGATGAACTTAAATATTAATGAAAGCATGTGGTCATTAATTTTGCTTCAAAATAGTTCATTTTAAATTGTCGTAGATAAATTAAATAGTTTGTGTTTTCTAGTTGAAAATTGATTTATTGATTATTTATTTACGTCGCACTTCGAAGCTAGACAAGAGCTATTGCCAACGAATCTCGTAATGTTGAACTTGGTTCAGATGATAAGGACAACGCCTGTGCTGGCCCACTACTCTCTTCAAACTTCCACATTCCACCAACATGAAGACACTCTGTGAGCCTTAATAGATTTAAAGTGCATCGGTCTCTCTAGAAGGCGGTTCTTTAGTAGTCCTAGGACTCACGATTTGGAAACACTGGCCACGAGTTCACGACCATGACCATCTTTCAAGTTTAAGAAAATGGAAGGTTGAAACTAAATGTTCCGTCAATCAGGCTTTGATCGTATATTTAAAACTATTTTATTTCAAATTCAAACTTTTCTTTTTCAATTTTACGTGAACTATAAATTACATATATATATATATTTTATATTTCTTGCATTTATAAAGATTTCCTGAATTATATAAAAAAAATTTTGTAATTAGTAAGTAAACAAATTATCTTTATTGCAATCCTGGTTAGTTAGTCTTTCAGTTGATGTAATTAGTTTAAGCTATAATATATAAAGTATAAGGAAAACATTGCGTATCGAGGATTTTGAAGAAATTGCTCTGATCTCGTTAACTTATTTACTTAAAACAATTCATTAATTTTGTTCAATTTTTATTATTTTACATTTAATTTTTTTTTCCAAAAAAACTCAGCGTTATTCGCCAAAACAGTTTTTTGAACATTAGCCTTTTGTCACTTAACATATTTAACACATGAATGACCAAGAAATAAAATTTTTAATCGTCACGGTAGTTTACACATGAAAAGTTTTGATGACTGATTTTGTATAAATTAATGAAAAGAAATAAAAATAATACTTTTTTATACTCATGACTTCATTGGTATAAACAAAACGCAGTTACCCCAGTTTAACCTAATTGTATCCTTTCAATAAATTTGAATGATTTGAGAAATATTTATATAAAATTTCACTTGGCTTAATTTTATTTTAATTCACATCGCATTCTGAAACACACGAGGACCATTTGTGACGGACCTCGTAAACATTTCACTTGAGGAATTTATGAATAATAGCGTTTGTTCGAAATCTCGTCTCTTATGTTAAGTGTATTCAATGGATAATGTAATTGGATATTTCATGGTATTACTATTTATCCACCCTTCTTTACTTAAGATGGGTTTCGTGGCTTCACATATGGATCTGCAAAAAATGCACATTTATACGGAGTTAATGATAGGGCTTAGTCGACTTTTCTTTCCGCTAAAGGTCTTTTCTTTTGCTTTTTTTTCTTCCCTTTCGATTTTAATACACGCTACAAGGAATATGAATTAAAATCAGGAAAGAAAATGAAATTATGTAGTCACGCAATGATTTTCTAGTAGTTCGATTTTTTTTTTTTGAATGTGCACTCTTTTTTTGCGAGTTCGATAGTTAAATAAATGTTTGCTCTGTAACCACTTCCCTTTTCTTGTGATTGAAGTGGCTTGGGGAACTGGTTTGTCACTTTTTTTTTAAATCAGATAAAACTCTAAAAAGGAAATACTGCAAAATTTTAATAAACTGGACTTCTTTTTTAAGAAAACTATTCTTTTTCCGTCTGTACTAATTACAAGACGTAATTTTTAAGTACTGTTAATTTTATCAATAATATAGAAGACATTAAGGTATCCGACAAGGTTGAAAAAGCGCATTTTAAGTGTTGGATGTTTGGTGTTGTTTGGGTCATTAGGGAAAAAAGAAATTAATTATTGAGGAAGAAGGACTAATACATATAACTAGAGAGTTTTTTAAGTTCTTTTTATAGCATTTACTTTATCTAACTAATAAAATTATTTTTTTAATTCGTTTTTTGAAGAATGAACTTTTTATGATAATTTGTGCACGAAAAACGGGATATATTTTAAATAATCCAGTCAAATGCAATGAAATTTATGACATATATACTATGGGCCCTTCAGAGTGTAAAAAACCGCAGATTTTAAGACAGCTACATTTAATCACATTTTACAGCCATTTTTAGCTTAGTAATTTTGACGAAAAATCCTGACCATCAAATTTAAATGCTAATAAAATATTTATTTCTTAAACTATTTTTTATCCTGCGGTTTGTGATACTTCAGAGGGACCAAGAAGTATATCAATGAAGTTAAAATTGCATTATGTGCAATTTATTTTTATTTATCACGTTTTTCTTAACTTAAAACATTTTGCTAAATTTTCATGAAAATAATTTTTTTTTTCAAAAAAGAGGGCGATACATGTTAGTTATTTAATAGTTTTGACTTTTTAAGCCTGTTTATGTTTTTAAAACTATAAAATTATTCAGAAAATCAATTTTTGAAAAATTTATCTCCGAACCTAGTCGGATACCTTAATTTACCATTTCATTTTATAACTTTTTGTCAGAACATGCTTTTTTAAAAGAGTAGTAAAAGTAAGATAAGTAAGATATTTTTAAAAGTAAGATATTAGTTTAAAAGTAAGATATTTTGCTATACATGTGTTTGGAAAATTTAAGAAAAATTCTTAAATTCTCAATCAAAGTTGATACTAATATTTTCATCGTTTATAAGTGAGAAATAAATAAAAATATTATTATTTTCTGTCACTGAAAATGATCTACAACTTGAACTAATCTGAAAAAATGTCTGAAATGTTATTATCTTAAATAGGAAAAGAAGTTACATGGATGATCCCTTTCATATTGTTATGGATACTTCAAAGCTATTCAGAGGGTATTAAAAGCCAAAAATTTTTCTCCAAATAAACTCATAAAAAATTTTATTAGAATATATTTTGTACACTAAAATATTTATCAACCATTTAATTTATAATATGTAGCAATTAAGTTCCAGAACATTTCACACAGATATAATAAGACATTCTATTATGCATTGCTTAATAGAATATCTTAT
>BMAV01000676.1:507646-579059 GCA_019973955.1 Trichonephila inaurata madagascariensis
TATTGATGGATTAGTTTTACTACTACTAAGCACTTTGAGCTTAAGATCAATTGATTCTGAAAACATGAGAATATCTCACTCTCCAAACAAATTGACCATTTTATATGTTGACAGTTTGGACGTTAATATTCACTTGAACATCTTATTTTATTCTACAACACCATCGGAGTTCTAGTCAAAGAATTTAAGCTTGATCCCATAAATAAAGATTAGAAAGTGGTTGGGTTGCACAATTAATTGAGATGAGTCTCAATGACATAACTCGGTCCTTGTGTTGAAGTTAAGACAGTGAGACATGACTTAATTCTAGTTTTCTGACTGTGCGAGATCGTTACCAATATTTTCTAAAGTTAAGTTTACTTAAGCCAAACAATCGTTTTTTTTTTCAACACTTTTGGCGCCGACTTTATACCTAACCAAGTCGAGACTCTTCCAACATTGTATATTGAAAAAATACTTAGAATACGCATAACCCCAGAGGTACGGGAAATGTTTGGAGGGTGGGGGTACGCGTTTCACCACAGTTTGGTGGGGATATGCTCTGCACTGTGCTTAGCTGCGCCTAATTGTACGTTTTCATGAGTTAAACATCCATAAAATTCATCCAATTTTTTTTAGGAGTACTCTACGTTAGGAAAATTATACAAAGATACATATATGTGTCAAAAGTTTGGGAAACATTGAATTCGATCATAGGCCACCAAAGTGGTTTCTACGAACCATGGGGGGTTTTGTAACTGCTAAAGGTGTCCATTGAAAAATTAAAATTGAATTAGGAGTGCGTGGACAGCATTAGGGAGTCTGCAAAAAGCTTAACATAAAGCAAAAATTTTGTATCCCATTTCAATTGATATGAAAGTTAAAATTAATTGGTAATGATTTTTAAGTGTTAAAAAATGTAGCGGAAAAATTAAATTCTTTTTAGTTTTAGGTCTTTTAGATAGGTACATATAAAGTACATGTAATAGCAATCGTCTCATAGCGGAAGTCGAGTCGATCATGAGTGCGGAGGTAAATACAATTCTAAATAGGAACGGTATCTCACCGCTTCATGCAATAACTTGTCTAAAATGGGGCAGTATAAAAGAGCTGTGCATCAATATTTTTTTTTGTGTATGATCCCGATATATGAAGTGAATGCAACATTTTCTTCTTGGTTTTGAACAGAGAGCAATATTGTTCTTTGTAATATTCGAAAGTAACCATCTCATTGAAAAAATGTGTTAATATTTCAATACAAAAGTTATTATTTGAATGAATACTACTTCAGTTACCGCAATGATTTACTTATATTTTTTTTTACTGCAACATTAGTCACACATTCAGGACATCACAAAACTAAATTTATAATTCTTCTAGTATGCATTGAAATAGTTATTTCGTTTGGGGCTAAATGGACAAGTTTTTGGTATTAAAAAGAATTCCATGGGGACACTAAGGTTGGAAAATCACTGCATTAGATCAGTGTTGTATTAGAGGAAATTATTAGTGTATATCGAATGAATGGAGTCATTTCAAAAATCACAAAGTCCAATGATAACTGAATGAAGACAAAGAGTGGCTTGTTTTTAAATAATAATGCTATACATACATAATTATTTTTTTCTTAACACAAGACAAGAAATTGTCTTTAAGAAATGAAGCGAAAATTTTATCACAAAGAGAATTTTACTTTAAAGTTAAGGAAATAAAGCAAGTTTTTTACTAAAAATGAAAATTTATGATATATATTATCACTACCTTTATGAATTCTGCAAAATAAAATTATTAAATTTAACTCTCAATAAATCATTGAGGATGAGATCTGTGTTATGACAGCAGATTTAGATTTTCTCTAATTGTTTCACCACAAATTACGTTACCGCGTCACTACTAATAGAAGATAATCACAGAAAATGGGGACGAACGTAAGGAAAAATGAGTTCTAATGAAGATTGCAGTATTTTGACTGCATTTACAGTAATCAAAGTAAAGAATAATAGAATAATTATTGTAATTACACTAATCAAAGTTTAACAAGAATTACGTTGTGCCTTTTTATAGCATTTTTCAAATTAAAATTACAATTAAAACTGAGTTTGGAATATCACTGAATTGTAACCCTGTAGACTTTTTGATAAACAGCCCATTGAAGCGTATTTGCTTGAATATTCTGTTTTACTTTTTTATTTCATCCTTATGTTTTTATAAAACTTAATAGTTTACTAATATATTTTACGAAAAAATTTGTAAAATGTGAAGTATACTAATATAAAAGCTCTGTTATAACATTTACAAAAAGGATGTGAACATCGTTAAAAAATATAAAAATAATCTCTAGTTCAGGATGTTTTTGAGAAATATATCGACAAATTTGTATGAAAATTATAGTATAACGAGAAAAATTTCATCAGATTTAAATATTTGGAAATACAAATTCATGTTCTGTCTTTTAATAAATAAGGGGGAAAAATATTAATCTGAATTTTTTTTCGAGTTCATGAAGTTCTAAATTTAATGTCTGTTTGCAAACTTCATTTTTTACAAGGAAATTGGTCAAGAGCCTATTAATATATATATATATATATATATATATATATATATATATATATATATATATATATATATATATAAATATGATTTCAATCAAAGATAGTCTAATTCTAACGAAATATTTGTATGTCTGTCAGGATACAGACTCAAATAAAAGCAAAATTACTTCTATCGAATTAAAGATCATTGTTTTCGTAACTTTAAGGAAAATTCCATTTAATGAGGTTTAGCAGTCATATTACTCAGTTAAGCTAATATAGAAAGATATCAGTATTTTGAAAGATCAGCAAGAGATATTTCAAACACAGCCATTGCAATTGTTTTTCTAAAAAAATAGAAAAGTCAAAGTATTTAAATTCTATCTATTTCTATAGTTTTTCATTCTTGTTTTGAAATTTACAAGTTAAATATATAACAGAAAATATTTATATTTTCTTAACACCTGAAGTTATAGCAGAACACCTAGTCGAGAAATAAATTCCAATACAAAAATTTGAAACCGTCTTCTATGGTTCAAGCACAGCATATAATTTTAAATTTTGGCTCTGAAGATCATATGTAATATTTTTTAAGAAAACTGAAGTCATTCATGCATGTTGTTCTAAATCGATCACAGCTTTAACACTATAGAATGAACGTCAAACAGAAGAAAACAGATATTTCTCTGCATCAAAAAAAAAAGACAAGCCTTTTGGAGAGATTTTGAAGGCTCTTAAACATTTAAACATCAAAAAGTTGTTTTTTTATCGAACAATTAGGGACTTTTTATACCAAAAGCATTACAGATCGATCATATTAGAAACTGTCATCCACGTTTGGTGTGAATAACAACTTTCGTCATAGCAGTCAGGGACAGAAATCATCAAAATCCTCGCAGAAAGTCGATTCTTTTTGTTAAACAGATGAACAAGTCTAAAAGAAGAGTTCCCCAGAGTAAACGAAGACTTTTGATTATAACAGGTCATCGAACAATAGCTGGCCATTTTCTTACAAAATAATTAAAGTGCAAGAGGTATCATGAAACAAAATCCCTGTTATGGTGGCACGCTTTTAACACGGGCACCATCGTGAACTTGATATTAACGTCAGTATCCATGCGGGGCGATGGAGTCATCCCAATCCTTTTTTTCAAATTATTTTTACTGTACACGATAAAAATCGTAATTCCAGTTAATAATTTAACTAAGAGAAATTATACTTACCTACTTATAAGGACTTTTCAATTTTTCTGTGATTTGAGAAAAAATCCAATCAAACTGATCCAAAACGTTTCAAAAGTGCATGGCTTTAATAAAGTACACAAATCACAGACACTTTTTGCGGACATTACAGGAAATTATATTGGCAGTTAAAACTGTCGTATTTTGTTCAAGTTATTGTAGTTTTATCGTCCTTTGATTGTCTACAAATAGCATTTTGAACTTTTTCTTGCTGGTGTCTTTTTGACAGGGTCAGTGTGTCTTGTGGCTTCTAATCTTTCAAGATGGAGTTCTTTGGGTAGCATTTGAAAATTTTCCTTTTAACTCAAACGTTTCATGTTTATCGCCTCTCTGAAATTTACTTTCGGTATTATGATTAATGTCCATTATTTCATCGGATTCTTCCCTTGCTTGATCACTTTCAACTTCTTCCAATAGAGATCACACATATGCCCATTTATTTCTTTATATTCTGTTCATTTACATTTATAAGCTATAATGAGTCGTAAAACACACCAATCAAAACCTCAAAATCGTTCACGGGGGGAAAATGTAGTCTGTTCATAGAAAATATTTTGGAACAAAAGTGGTCGTGCGGAGAACTCAGTAATCCTAAGTATCTTAAGATTGTTAAAAAAAAAAAAAAAAAAAAAAGGTTGACACTCCAAAAAAAAAGAGGGAGATTTGTGACCAATACACTTAAATTCCCAGGAAGACTGTCATGTAGCAGGATACTGACAAGGTCTCATTGGTAACAAGTAAACAGTTTTCCCACACACAGAATTAAAGATTTCGTGAGTCCAGGGTGACTCTGTGCTAGCGTGACCTCTCCCGGGTTAACGACCACAGAAGAATTCTTTATACTGACAAGAAAAGTTTTGCCGTGAAGAATCTTTCAGCAACCATAATGACAGTAGGAATGCTCAAGAAGCTAAAAAGTAGAAAAATGCACACAGAAAGCTGATCATCCGGTTTCCATAATGGTTTAGTGGAGTGTCACTTATGAAGACATCTTGGAGATTCATTTCTTCGAGAAGAGAATGAAAACCACGACAAAGGTTAGTCAAGAGATTATCTTACATCCAATAGTATACCCCTAAACGTAGATCTGTCCAATGGAAACGATCGAACTTTTCATGAAGACTCTGCTCCTGTTTATATAAGTCGAATAATGAGTCCAGCGGTAGTTGAAAGATAATATGTCACTTCACAAAGCGGTCTGGATTTAAATTCATTCTATTTTAAATTGTAGTCAGTATCGGAGGCAAAAGTGTGCCAATAAAGATATCTCAATTTGAACGGACTTCAACGTTTTATAAGAAATGCAGTGATAGATATTCTCACGGAGGCAGTGTGTGTTTCGATAGATGATTAACCAAAGAGACTTGAAGTCTGTGTGAAGTCAAAAAGGGATGAATTTGAATAAAATATTCAATATGTGAGATAAACTTAAAGGTAAAATAAAACTTTATAAGAACATTTAGTTTTAAATTTGAATACAAAGTTTTTTGTTTTCACTCTATTACAGAATTTATCAGAATTTATGGCACTACTAGGTACTATGCAAATATTAATAAACTACTTAGTTATAAATTAAAAATACTGCTTGAGTGTCTAATATATCATTATTTCTTATTCTCTTATGAAAATAGCAATTTTACTCGTACAAAATAAAAGCAGTTTTTCCTTTTATATTTTTCCCCCTTAAATAACAATAAAATTTAGTTATTCTATTATATTTTTTTATTTATGTAATTTTTTTTATATAGTATACATTTTTTAATGCATTGTGAATTTCTAAGTACCTTTTGTATTCAAAAAAATTAATGAAAGGATAATTATTTTATCCCACAACAGTAAATTAGTTTACGCAATTATGTTTAATAATAAAGAGAATTTTTACTTATTTTTTCATACATTTAAAATAATAAGAATTGAGGAACATAAAATGTAACTTTTATTCCATTTGTAAGGTAAATGACGATATAAAAATGATTTACAGGTTATGAATTCATAATTTATCAATACAAGTATATGGGAAAACAATCAAAAAGTGTGTTTTTTGTTGTTATTTATAAAATACTTCGAATACTACGCCAAAGTGGATCCCATTTGTAGGTTATGCTATTATTATTATAATCTTTATAATTTTCGATAAATTTAGAAAACTATGAAGTAAAAATTCAAGCAAAGAAATTTAGAAGGAAATGTTAAAAATTAAAATTAAATAAAAATGTTAAAAATCAAATTTTTATAATATTTTTTTTTTTTTTGTATTTTTGAGAGCAGTTTTTAAGAGAAGGCATGAATTACTGTCACACAGTGAGAATCTAAAAATTATAAACTTATTAAGACAAGAAAAAAAAATAGAAGTGAAGTCAAAGAAAAGTTATGCTTTTGAAATCGAATCTATAATGATACTTGTTACAAATTTCTACAAGTTAACATTGAATGATTTAGTATCTTTTTCTCTTATTTTTTTTAACGGTGTAATAATGTATATTAAAACATTTTTTCTTACATATCAAGAAAGAATATAATCTTTTAAATCTGTCTATTTTCTTAAAAATAATTCTACAAAAATGAAATCTTTGTGATGAAGATTTTTTTTCTGAATTTTGAACTTAACATGTAATTCTAGAAGACAGGATCAGAATTCTTTGAAAAACCTTTAAACATTATGAAATTGAATCAAAGGGACTTAATGTCTCTTTTATATATTTCATTTTAAAAGATTGTTACCGATATTTTGTTTGTCATTGATATTGTTTCCTCGCCGACGTTGAAAATTTCCTTTTTTTTGGAGGTGGGGGGGGGGGTAACAAAAATTAAAGTAATATTTTATGTTTTGTATCTCCAACTCGGGGGAGTTAAGTTCTCCTTTTTAAGACAATGAATAAATGTTTAGTTAAATCGTGGTTATTTTCTTAAGTTTCAAAATACATGAAAATCACTATGTTAAATAAATTTCTTATTAATTTAAAGCAACAGTCATTCATAAAATACACAGGTTTTGCTTCTAATAATAATATTAAAATCGATTTATGTTTTGTTTTACAGATTTGAGAGGTTGTTGCTTGTGTGTGTGTGTGTGTGTGTGGAGTTATAGCATTCAAAAGTTTGGAAGGAATTTATTTTATCCTCATTTTCAAAATTATTACTTATATTTGTTAATTGACGTTATGAGTAATTTTTTGACTTAAGTAATGAGAATTGCCGATTATTTAATCTTATTTGAAATAGATAGAGAATATATTGCGTTTTGTTAACCACAAAATTGTTAAATAACAACTTGAATTTTGATACTTTATTGTTTTGAACATTTCTGCTGAACTAAATGGATCTTTCAAAAGTGTGCTTCTTGATAAACTATTTATAACACTATTAATTGTGGGTAGCCTTGTGGTTAGAGATTCGGACTCCAGACAAGAAGGCCTGGGTTCGATGCCCGATGCCACCAAATACTCTCCGAGTACACACGGAGTACGTGCTCATTAAATCAATGGGTCCGAAAGTCTTGGCGGTCGCAGCAGAAACCACGGGTGCAGGGAGCTGGAGAATATATTTCCCTCCCCTACAGTTCCATGCCTAAATTGTGGAGGTGGAGGTAGGTGGTGTCGCCATCTATCGTAAATAAATCTAATCTGTCACAGGCTCTGGTAACTGTCATTCTTTCCCTACGGGAAGGACACGACAACAACAACAGTTTTAATTAACTGTCATATATAAAAATATCAAATTATATTTTTTTTTGTAAAATAGTGATATAAGTGAGTCGTTTGTTGTTCTTAAAAAATTAAGGAAACGCTTTTGTATAACAAAACATCTTTAATGTTAATGAAGTATAATATATTTTTAAAAGTATGGAGACTAGGAGGAGAGAGCCTGATCAAAGAATTAAAAACTATTATGTAGACTAAAGGGAACTACTAAATATAATCGAGTTTATTTTCAAAATTCTTCTCAATATGGTCTGTAAAAAAAAGTCCTCAAGCATCGTCTACATCCTCTATGACAATTTGGAACCAATTAACCATAGTCGCGAACCGCACAGTAACGCTTCAAGATTTTTTCTTCTCGTAGCTCTTTAACAAAGGTAAAATAATTTAAACTTCTCGATAGTTACAAGTATCACTGTTATGAATATGTTTGCTTTCCGATTCTCCAGATTTCTCACTTTATATTGTTAAGAAAATAAGCATGTAATTTCACTTGAAGTTCTCTTGAAGTGAATTGAATACAATTTTAATGACTATGGATCTATTTTTGTTATTGATTCTAGAAATTTCTTTGTATACATATATGACGTCCAACATGGTGTTCAAATAACATATTAATGAATTTCTTAATATTTTGTAAGTTTTTGTGAACTGTACCTTTGTTTTAAGTGTGATTTTTTTTTCACTTTGCTTACAATGAATGATTTTAACGATTCGGACGAACGAAACGTTAAGAAAAAAAAATTAAAAGGCACGTGCGAGTTTTTATTTTTGAACTCTTAAAAACATCGAACTACAAAATCAATCGCATCTTACACAGCTTATAGCTCTTAAGAAGTTCTAAGAAGGCTTCAGGGACTATATCTTTCTTTAATTATACTATCCTTTAATCTTTTTTTTACCGCAACATTTGTTTTATATTTCGAGATGCTGCTTTTAATGCACCATAATAAAAGATATTTAAATTTTATGATAGTGATGAGGTAGTATATAAAGAATGTCAAGGCTTTCTTTTGATCATCTCTCTTTTTGTCAAGGTTTAAGGTATCCGACTACGTTAGGAATCGTGATTTTGCCAAAGCGTATAAATGGCTAATATTTATGATATTCAGAGTCACTTAGAATAGAAAATGTATATAAAATTATTTTAAGAATAGTATTACAGTAAAAAATTATTTAAGTACACTATTTTGACAAAAAATGGACATAGAATGACCCATTTTCAAAATATTCTCTTTTTGTGAAAAATGCTTCTATTATAATAATATTTTGCTTGTATATAGTTCAGATCTCTCTGCAGAGGCTCAACTGGAATTTTTGAAATATATAACTTAGAAGTGGGTTTACCCATGTTTTACGACAACAGAGGGGAGACATTTTAAGAAAAAACACCGATAATTATTTCAAGTGGTTGTAACTCTGAAAGTAATGTGAATTTTTCAAAAGTCATAGTTGAGCCTCTGTACAGAGGTCTGAGCTATATACAGGCAAAATATTATTATAATAGAAGCATTCTTCACCAAAGGAGAACATTTTGAATAAAGGTTATTCTAGGTTAATTTTTTGCAGAAATATTGTATTTAAATAATTTTTTTTTGCCAAAATGTCCTTAAAACAATTTTATACATGTATTATAATATAAGTGACACTAAATATCATGAAAATTATCCATTTATGCGCCTTTTTAAAATCACGGTTCCAAACGTAGTCGGATACCTTAATATATGAAGTATCATTAATTTTCATGAAATTACTAATGAACGTGTGTACAACACTCAACTATTAAAAAGATTTAGTACCTCAAAACTAGTTCTCTAAATCTCAGTTAATTATGAATTGATACTTAAATTTTAGCAAATAAAATGTAAGACGAATGATTTGACTGTGGAAGTCTAGTGGTCATGGAGTCGTGAGTTCGAGCCGACTGCTGCTGAAAAACCTTCATGTAGGCTGATGCACGTTAAATCTGTCGAAGCTCAAACGTCCTTCCATAGGTGTAGTGAAGAAATTAGAAGATAGTTCTCATGTCATCCTCATCACATGACTGTTCCTCACAATTACGTGGTCTGTCACCAATAGCTCAAGTGTAGCTTTATAGTGCGACTTTAATCTTGCTCTCATTCACTCACAAAAAGAAAATGACGATATATTAAACACAAACTTCATTATTCAATTCCTACTCTTAGCTCACACTCTCTGTATATTTATTTATTTATTTGTTGATTTATTTATTTATCTTGGTGTAATTTTCAATCGTTAATAAAATACATTTTAAAGCGCTGAATTGAGCTGAAATTTTATACACGTGATTATTTTGGATGAAAATACAGTAATTTAATTATAATTAATAAAAATCAATTGATCAAAACTAATTATTTAAAGAATTACGTATACAGCCACGTTGGCATCATTTTTGGAGACCTAGAGACCCTTTTGGCGACTTGTGTCAAAACTTGAATAGGTTTTTTTTCTCACGTTTTAAAGCATTCAGTTGAACTGAAATTTTGTATACACGATTGTGTTGGATAACAATGCGATACTTTAATGATAATGAATAAAAATTAATTACTACTTAATGTTGTGATTCTGTCCTATGTATAAACATATATTTATATTAATTGTAACTATTTGTTAAAAAGTAGCTAAAATAAAATTTTTCTTTGTTGATCTAAGTAGGAATTGACTTAATTTTTTTTTTATATTACTAGTTTTTTCTTTCATTTAAATTTTATATATTACGTTATAACATTAATTCTGCTTGAAACAGATATCATTTTTACATAAATTAATAAATAAGTGTTGTGTCGTTAAAAATGCTGTGAATTTTGATTTTTAATTTCTAATTATTCATATACGTTCCCTGTCCAGTTTCAGTAAAAGGAAATGCAATCGATAAAGTAGCTTCAAGTGCTCTTCACCGAGTATTTACAAAATAAATTTAAAAAAGATTTAATTCCTTTAACCTAGGGGAATTTAAAAATTCTTAAGCAATTTTCTCTAATACTTAAATAAATATCGATGAAAATTGTGTGTGGAAATAATTTAAACCATTAAAAAGAGGGGAAAAAAAGACGTCTCTTCTTCGGTCATCGATTTCTTTTTAATATAAGCGGAAAAAATTGCTTTCAGAAATTAACCTCAAAAAGGTGAAAATTTAGCTGCATTGAATAGCTCCTGAAACAGGCGGCAATTATTCTTTTGATAGTGAATAAAAGCGTGGCTAAATTTAGATCAGACAAAAAGATTCAATTTATGTCACTCTACTTCGTAAATAATTAAGCGCCAGAATTCCCGCGTGTAGTGCTGCATAGAAAAAGAAAGAAAAACAGTTTAAAGAGAAAAAAGTGTATTTGACAAGTGAGCAAAAAATATTGCATTTGGTTTCTTAATTACATTAAAAATGTACTTGGCGGAAAATATGCTGCCGATGCAAGTTGGCAAAACATGAACAATTTATGATCTTAAATAGCTTAGCGGGTCTTAGCGAACTTTTTCTCCTCTTCTCTTTTACTTTTGGTTTCCTTAATTATTGAATTCACTTGAGATTTAATTAGTGCTAAAGTTAACACAGCCAACATTGGCTACCAATTCATCAGTGTACTTACTGGAAAAGAATGTCTTTGAGATCAGGTTCAATAGAATAGGAGAAAAATAATAATTCCGCTTCATTATTTTTTCCCTGTCATTATATAAAAACGCGGAATAATCGCTTCACAATGGAGCGTTAATTTAAAACAATTTTTCCTTTTGTGTTGACGATGAATCTATTTTCGTAATTTTATATTTTGATTATCCTGGAGAATTATCTGGAATTACCTTTTTTTATTTACCTGAAAAGGGTTTTGATATGATTGGAAGTTTAAGTATATCTAATGCAATATTTTTTTCATCTTTTTTTCTGATATTTTTTTTAATTACATAATAATTTAGAAAGAAGGAGAATTTTACTTTTTTTTTAAAAAAAATGATAAATTTATCACAGATTTTTATTTTATCTATTTACTTTATTCTGTAATGTGAGTTACGCTGATTAAAAAATTAAATTTCCTTCCAAAATAGTTTCTGGTTTCGCCCCTTTTATTTATTACCTGGAATATTTTTTTAAATTATTTTTTTATTTATTTTGTAGTACGAGTTACACTGATAAAAATTTTGCTTTCCTACCAAAATAGAATTTGTGCTTTTTTACTTTTTTTAAATATTGCCTGGGATGTTTTTTTTTTTTTTTTTTTAAAAAAAAATAACACTAATTAATGTCTTTAAATTTTAAATTATTCCATAACTATGTGCTCCAACTAGTACAAATTTTCAAATCTTTATTTCTAGGTATTGTCTTTGTTGCCATTTCATATACCACAATGATGTAGAATTTTTATGTATATGTGAATTATCAAAATTTTTATATATGCACATCATCATAAATCTTTGTTTTCTATACGCGTTTGTTCTTAATATCATATATGTGTGAAATGTAAATAAAATAAGGACATATATTCCCGAATATTAGCTGATCCGTGTATAAGCCGTGATTTTGTTTTTTTCCCTCAAAAATTTACCCCAAATTTGAATCTTTTATAAGATGAATTGGAAAAACAAATTCGTGTAATTTTAAAATATGTTGCCAAACGAGTTACATGCGTAGGATATTTTCCAATAAAATTGCTGCAAAATAGGGAGCCTACGAGGACAGCTTTACTTCTTTTAATCCTATCTGTAGCTCACACATTTTTTTCCCTCTCCTTTTTTTATCTTGTACACTATATGTCCTAATCTTAATTTTTGTATCATTTTTTTTTTCCTTGAAAAATGAGCGGGAAGAGAAATTTGTGTACGGCAAGTGATCGTCAACCTATGTTATATGCTCTGGAGGAAGAGCTCTCCACTTGGTGAACATATGCATTCAGACATCTACAAATTAAAATTGTTTGCGTATGGCTAGTGGAATGCTTTTTGAAGTTTTTTCTGAATTAAGTAGTTTCCGAGATAAGTGGATCCGTATAACAGCTGGCCTCCTTACTTTTTCAAAAATTTCCCAAAATTATCGATTTATGGAAACACACGGTACATGTGAATAATCAAATATATATATATATATATATATATATGTAAATTATAAAGAAAATAGCTTACTTAAATTGTCAAAAAATTTTATATGTATCAAGTATGTCATTTTTCCTTTATGGTTCCCCGATTTAGCTCATGTTTTACGGATTATTAATATTCTTCTACAACACTTAAAATTTGTAGGAGTTTTATCTTTACATATAAATTTACTTTATAATGTAAGATTATTAATAAATAACAGCCTTGTATGCATTTTGTTATATACTTATAGTTACTAACAACTATAAGTTTACCCCGACCACCTAAAACAGTTATAATTGACATCATTCTTAACATATATAAATGAATTTCAATCTGTCAATGAAAAGGACTTTTGAATTTTTTTTATATATTTTTGTTATGTATATATTTCCCTGAAGAAATAAATGCTATGATATCTATTTTTCTTCTGATAAAGAAACGGAATTCACAAAAATCTCAAGTTATGTTAATAGAAGGATAGCCTCACTACTTTTACAAGAAAAAAATTGCCGACATATTATATTAAAAACTTATAAATCAACCTCGGGTATTTCGTTTTGGAAAAAATTGTCTTCAATATATTTACCTTACGAGGAACATCCTGTGAAATCTGTGGTGAGCCTAAATGATCTTAATAGTTGCATATGTTTCACATAAAATGTATACCTTATTTAGGACCTTAAAAATGTTGTATGTCCCTAATATAATGCATATCTTCAAACATAATTTCATCATGGTTTAAAATATTAAAAAAACATTCTGTCTATAAAATTTGACTGAATCCATCAATGTTTTGAATAATATCGTGTTACTATACAACATTCACTTGAGGGGCTTGTGATTTACTAGGAAGACATAATACACCTACTTGCATGATCGAGTCTGTAGTTCCTGATGAAACTGAACATGAGAGACTATCTCTCTCCGTCATAGCTGACGGCGATTTGAAACGAACAATCAGTAATATAAAGTGGAAGTATCATCATTCACACTCTGCGATACGTCATAACAACATCGTACGCAGATTATACGATATATGCTTCGATTATATAAATTCCAATGTCCCGAATAAGGAATTTAACTCAACTGGAAATGAATATATGAACAGTGTCGAAACATAAGTATGGAGTAATCATTTTTAAATGGACTAAATTAATGAAAAATTAAACAACTTGATTATTGCATTCATTAGTTGACTTTGTATCTCAGAAAAGAAATAAATTGCACCAAAGAAATCGATAAATACATATATAAGAGAAATAAAATAGTGACACTTTTATACAATTTATTTATTTTGCTAAATTCGTATCATGTTTATAGGTTCAAGCACATTTAATTTTAGAATATAATGAGGTAAATGTGTAAGGGCGCACCCCTTGGGTGCTCTTCTCCTAGATTATCAGTGTGAGCTAGAATTGTAGGAATAAATGAAGAACTAGAAGCTGCCATAATCTTAATATTACTTTATTAAGATCTTAACTTATACCAATAACATATTAGATAATAGTATGAAATGTCAGAGAATCTACGGTGGCTAAACACACAATAAATAATACTGAAATAACATAACTCGGACCACTATCAATAACTAACTCGCCTAAGCTCAATTCCAATGTACACTCAGATCCGAATATTTAAATGGTCACTCCTACCTTTATTGTCCAACGACGCATCAATCTATCTGATAATGGCTGAGGTTGCGGTTCACTGGCGTGCAATGGTATGCACCTTGACTAAGGCCTCTCTGTACCGAGTAACCTCTCTTGACTGTCACGTAACTTCGCGAAATACTCTTCTCCCTTGCCACACGCACTAACATAACATTTCCCAAATGCCACATCGCTTACTCTAAACTTCTGTTATTTAAAAGCTTCCTAATTTGCATCTTTCCTTCACGTTTCACTTCTCGGGTTGGTTGGAAAAGAATTGCCATTTATTCTGGCCCCAAAGAACCCAAAAGGATATGTTAATGAAAAAACGCGTGAGCCCGTCAAAAATGTACCCTATCAAACTTTTCTGCAATTTTTCCTACACTGCCCAGAGGAATATACAAGATGAGCAAGGGAAAGAAATTTCGATTCTAGGCGTACTTTCTGTGACTGTCTTGGCCAACCGCAAAAAAACTCTTTGCGGGCTGCTTTTTACACACTCATGTTATGCAACGTTCTTTTCAAATAAGTACGAGTGGCTCCCGTAGGCGAGTAGACTTAATCATGAATTTTCGGCTGGAGTTTTTGAGTCGTGGGCTTGGTTCCTAGTACCATTGAAGACCCGCGAAGGTAGATGCGCTGCTGCATGCTAAATCTATCTAAGGTCAAAATTTTCTAGTTGGCGTAATGGGGAAGTTCGGAGAGTGGGGTGCCAGTGCAGGGTCATCCTCATCACTCGACCGCGGTTTAAAATTACGAGATCTGTCGCCAATACCTCTAGTGTAGGTCCAAAGGGTCACGTCAATAAAAATATGAAACTAATCAGATAATAAGTTATTGCAAAGACAATAGTGTTTGAAGAAATCTTGAATAATATGTTTATATAGCACTAGATATGTTTATGTAAAATCATATCGTCACTTTTATAATAAGTGTGTGAGTGTTTATTAACGTCACACATTAGCCAACACGATAACTTTTCGTGACGGAACTCGTGACGGAACGTATCACTTGAACAGTGGTCAAGTGATAAGGACGTTCCCTAAACCTGCACCCCACTATCCTAACTTCCACACCACTCCAAAGTGAGGACTTTGAACCTTGAAAGTATTTAACGTGCATCAACCTCTCTACAAACACCTCTGACAGCCTCTCTACAAGAGGCACTAGAACCGTAATACTAGTTCAGTAATACTAAAACCTGGCCACGAGTTCGTGCTCATGATCATTAGGCTACCACTTAGGAATAAAACTTTTACTACATCAGAGAACATCCAAAAAGAATACAATACATAAAGAAAATATTAAGGGTGTGAAACAAATGTCTTTATTATCAATTACTTACTTAGTAGGTGATATTGCGGAGGAATAAACAAATAAAATGTTAGTTTAGAAATAAAGCTCGAAATGAACAAGAATAAAAATTACTACAAATTATATAATTAATATAAAGTCATTTATTACTCAAATTCAGAATACATTTGGCTTCATCATACGATCAGCAACATGCTGAAAGCTCTTGTTCACTCTCTTCGCATTCGCTCATAATTAATAACCGCCCAGACTACTTTTTAACGTTTTTTTGAGTAAATATGCATACAATGATTATCATCAAGCATGTACAACAAGGTTATGAAAACTTATCAATCACATAATCTTAAATACCATATCAAAAATACGCACTTCCTCAGCAATAATTATTGTCACTAGTTGCTAAATGTCCTCCCTAGTAACTACAGAGCCTATCACGCACGTCAGACGTGATGTACAGGAGTAATGTTGCTTATAAACCTAGTACACTGGGGAGACTCGAAACAGGGCAGTTGATATTAGAACCCCAGGATAATACAGATTTCAGCACTGTAGTGGGTATGTCAAAAGGTCTGTTGTTATACACTGCTTACAAATTATATTTTCACGGACCTCGTAGTGCCGAACGACATAATTTAATGCTGTGTGACTCTTTCGTGTTGACGATTCTTGTCACGTATTCCGGATTTCTCATTTTCGAGGCCAGTTATCCACTGAGTTTAAAGCATGGCGTGCTATTCTAGACGTTACGAATATCAAACAATTTTATGGGATCCACAACGGCATGCAACCACAGTTTAAAACTATTGAGCACAGAGTTTTGTTAACGGAAAATCTGCTCAGCTATTTATTTTACTGTTGTATAACTTCCGCTTCAGCCAGGTTTCACTTGCCTTCGTAGATTAAACTTTTTGTGTTTTTTTCCTTTTTAATAATTAGTTCTGAGAAAGGTTTTTTAGTTGTCTTTTATCAAAAAAGGGAAATTTTTATGGTTGAAAGAATGAGAGTATAAAAAAGGAAAATTCATTGTGACTATCCAAATTCAATACGCGCAAGTTTTTTTTAAAAGTTAGTTCTTTTCTTAGTTCATGGTTCTGAGAAAACATTTGTTATTTCCTATTATTCGAGTGTTAGTTTTATCATTTAAAGATTTTTTTTTATCCATTTAGGGTTGTCGTTACTAATTGAACATACGTTTAAGTTTTATTTGTAAAACCCCTATCTTAAACAAAATAGATTGGTCATTTTTCTATCGGTGTGAAATTGAAAAAGAGAAATATCATTATCTTTATGTTCTTATGTTATATATATATATATATATAGGCTTATTCTCTATAAACAAGAGATAACATCCAACAATCACATTCGAAAAACATATAGACAGTAAGAAAATCACACATTGATGGACATATGAGTAACCGAGATTAAAAATTATAAAATGGATGCTGCAGTATTATAAAAATTGCTGACTTAGGAGGACACCTAATATATAAAATAATTTATATAAAAGTGGGATTGAACATGTTTTTTGGCCAGCCAACCTTTCCCCTTTATGTAAATAATACTGAACAAAAACCTGTTGAAAGTAATGGATAGGAATATCTAAATTCATTGCAAGATAGAGGTAACTTACCTAAAAATTGCACTTAAAAATGCAGAGCCCGAGAAAAATCTGAGTGCAATAAATACGTTATTGCCAGATTCTGGACCCTAATGCAGATTTAAGTCATGTGAATGGCTGAAATGTAGCACTTAACAAAAGTATAAAAAGAATGGAAATAAAAATTAATAAGAGTTGCAAATTATAGCATAACTTTAATAACACTAGAGTAAATACGAATAAAATAATAATAAGTAATTTTATGTATTAGAACATGGAGATAACTATATTTAAGTTTATAGTAATAAACTATTATCAATCTCAGAATATTTATATTTATAATATATTTTCTCAGAGAATATATGTATATATATATATATGTAACCCCTCGAAATAGATTCATCCTAGTGTCGAGCTAGAAACGCATAATTTAGAAATATTATTATAGTTTTTTTGCTTATAATATCGTTTAACTTTCAAGCAATGTCCGTTTTTTGACAGTTTTCATTTTATTCAAACTTTTATTTAACATTATACATCCTACTATTGTTTGTGTACATTACATAAGAACTCTTATGAGAACATGGTAAATATTGGAGAGAGAGCATGGTAAAAAAGAACATGGTAAGTATTGCAGTAATATTCGATTTAAGTAATTTTAGATTGTTTTTATTGGGATCATAAAATTTTGATCCATCGATTGCAAGATATCTGAATGAAATATCAACATTAGAAAAATGTAATACTACTAAGAGATTTGGTAATCAGTAAAAGTAATTACTGAAATGTTCCATAGTTCCTTGTAATTCGTAAATACATAGAACAAATACATCAAATTGACGAATTTGCTTTTATAAAATAATAACGATTCTTAGCAAATCTAAAAATTATTTTGCTTTTTTTATCTTTAATATTTTTATTCTGAAGAGCAAAGCAAAATAAAGATTCAATGATTTGTGGGGTAAAAATCATTGATATTACACACTTCCTACAATTGTGTGTGTGAATCATAGTTACAAAATTTCTATACCTACTATATTTAAAAAGATAGTGACGTAAAGTTGTTGGATTATTAGAACTACGTAGTACGTTCGCGCACCTCTTTCAAAATGTTCCCGAGTATATACTTTTTTTACAGTTTCTTTTATTTTAGTCAAAAATAAAATTAAGGGATAAAGAAACACAAAAATAAGCTTTCAAACTAATTTGATTGGAAATTTTCTTCGCAATATTACCAAGTCATTTTTTGAAGTAACGGTGATCCTTCGAATTTACCAACGACAAATTGTGCAAGGAAAGTTATTCTAGAATTATAAATAAATTTCTTAAGGAGCATCAAATCCTCTCCTGGATACAAATTCAAAGCAAGAAAGCTTACAGGCATTTAATCACCATTTCAATCAAATTTGTTACATAAAATCATTAACAAGCTACTAGTTAAGCTCACAGGAATTCTTTTAAAATGTTTAAGCAGGTATACATTGATTTAAGGTAATATACTTATACCTATTAAGCCAGATGATTATGAAGTTTTAATTAGCATTTTGTAAGTTATCAGCTTTGGTAAAAGCATAGTTTCCATTTCACGAACAAGTTCTTTTTTCTCTTCGCTTGTGATGTATAGATAGCTGTGATAGTTGTGATCAGATGATATATAGATAGTTGTTGTTGTTATCGTGTACGACAAAGAACACAGACAGAAACGATAATAAAAATTAGATTGTGCCAAAGGAGTGAATCACTGCCTTGGCAATGTCCTCGGCCTAGTATGTGTATAATTCGTCCATGTTACAGTCAATAACAAATTTGAAAAGGGCATGAGCAATGGAAATGCAGCTAAAAAAAGGTTTGGGATCCATATACATAGTTATATCAATAGAATCGATACATAAATAGATGTCTTCTATTTAGCTGAAATTAAATGTTAAACACTCAACGCCAAATATTTAAGCATTCTTAAGTAAAGAAACAGTGTTCTTAAATATTTTTAATGTCAAAAGCTTCCATGTTTACAACAAAAGAAAGCATCTAACCTTCAGTCACAAAGTACTCGTACAATAGTATGAAATACGAGTATCTGCGAGTACATGCTGCAAATCTGTTGAACCATTTTTTAAAAATTTTTTTTGTTATTTTAAAAGAATATACATTAATGACTTTCTGCTTGAAGCATATTTTTCCTAAACTTGCTTCACTTAAGGTATATAAATAATTAATGCATGTTCATATTACATTTCTAAAAGTTTGTGCGTTATAACTCAGCAAATATTGCACAGGAGGGGTAAACAGACAATGATTGCTTAAAATAAAAAGGTTTTTTTCTCCCAGACTTCAGTTTAGTGCTTGACTAAATGACTGTAAAAATAATTATTTACTCAATCATTTACCTATCAGTTAGCAATGATTACATGGAATTCAGACTTATGCAATAATTCAAATAACTATTGTTGTTAAATGGTGCACTAAAATAAAAAATGATACACAAATTGCAAATATTGCACAGGAGGGGTAAACAGACAATGATTGATTAAATTAAGAGGGTTTTTTTTCTCCCAGACCTCAGTTTAATGCTTGACTAAATGACTGTAAAAAATAATTATTTACTCAATCACCACTTACCTATCAGTTAGCAATGATTACATGGAATTCAGACTAATGCAGTAATTCAAATAGCTATTGTTAAATGGTGCTCTAGGTAAAAAATTATTTCAAAACTAACAGTTCTATTCATCTAACGTTTTGAGAATATGATTTTAGTATTGAAAAGACATTATTAATATATTGCAATATATTTTTACAACGTAATGTTTTGTAGTTAAGTAGCTTTGTTGATGTTCAGTATTTTAAAAATATATAAATACATACTTATATATAAAAACTGTTAAAATTAAATATAAACTAATCATCTTTTTATTCAAACAGTATTTAAAACAAAGTTTCAAAAAATATCACAACTATTCGGAGCAACATGAAGCATACATAAACTGTCAAAAGATCAATATTTCATTCAAGAATAATCCCACTGAAGTTATTCATTAACAAGTACTATGAAAAAAAATTCAAGAGTCAATTCCTACTTAGGTCAACAAGAAAAATTTTATTTTAGTTATTTTTTATTAAATAACTATAATTAATATAAATATGTATATGCATATTACAGAATCACAAAATTAAGTGGCAAAATCTAAAGCGATTTTCCTATCAATTTTCCATTTTCCTTTCTATACATGGTGTGTGTGTGTGTGTGTTGGACTATTATTTTTGTTTGTTACTATTTATATATATTCATTGATTATAAATTTAATTACTTCAAAAAATAGTATAGTAATAAGAAATCACATTCTCAGAAATTAGGCCATTCCAGGTAGTATTCGATCCCATGACCTCTGGATTAGAGGTCCAACGCACTATCCATTGCACTACAGGGACACAACAAGCAATAAACCTTTCTATATATGCTATTGGACTATCATTTTTGTTTGTTGCTATTTATTCATTTTTTAATTTAATTAATGAATTAATATTTGAAAATATGTATTAACATCAGGTGTCATTGACTACAGGTTTTAAAAAATGTATTTGATCTAGAATGGATGAATAGAAATTATCTTATTAATGATTGAAAATTTGAGCAAGATATAAATATATATGGGGAGAGAGGGAACTTATAGAAGGAATTGAAAAACATTTTGTAACTACAGTAGTTAAATAGGAAGAGTATTTTATCAGAAAAAGAAAAATTCAACCCCTTACAGATTAAATTACGGTTATTTGTACATTTACGAGGTAGCTATTTCTGCCCTCCTGCTCAACAGAAGAAGGTTTCTCTTTAATGTGGATAGCCAAGCCTTACCCACAATTTCCTAATAAAATTCTCGTCTCATTTTCTTTGATGTGAAGGTTAGAGGAACAGGTGAAAAAAATCCCATGTATCACATTGTTTTTGACATTATTAGATCAATATATCCCCACGACAGACGATCTGCAAGAGCATTCGTCTCAATATTGTAGGGAATAAAATCGATTGGTTACTGTTGGCAAGACACTGTCCCAACGGGGGTTCCTCCACTTAGATAAAATATCCATAAAAACAGGAAAGAATAAGAGCACTATTAAGCAGTGTAATTATCTTAAGTTGCCCTTGACGAATCCCCATTAATGAGAATAGATTTTTGAACTACAATTGTTCATTTTTCTTCCATTCCTAATGATACCTAAACGCAGGAGATTTATAGAATCAATGATAAACAGGTATCATTAGCCCGTCTCTGCAAAGAAGGTGGACGAAAATATAGAAATAGTTTCGTGTGGTATCAGATATCGTGACAATCTATGATTGTTGATATGTTTAATGTTCGCACTCTAATAGGAAAGAGATATTTTGTGATTTGGGCCAAAAAAATTGGAAGTTCTACTCAGAATAAATAAGGTTAGGAAGATTGATATTTGGATTTGCCAAATTTATCATGCTGCAGAAGCGTGTACTGTCATTTGTAATAAAAAATGCTATTCATTTGTATATAATATTCTTTATTGTTTCGTAAATAAATGATTTAAATTCTATTTACATAAACTTTTAAACAGGACATAATAAGCAGTACTTATAGTTACATTATTAGACGTGTTTCTTTAATAATGTTAATTGCTTAAGATGTTTTATTTGTTCGTTCAAAGTTGTAGGGAAAAAAATAGAAATTTTATTCATAAGTTCTAGTGTAAAGGATTTATTTCTACTTATGTTTCTATCTGTTTCTTGAAAATAAATTAATTCTAATATGATTTTATTTAAAATTTATAAGATTGTACGTTTACTCTGTTATACTTATATGTTGTTGTTCCAAAAAGTTATTGTTCAAAACAGTGTTTTGAGGGTTTTACAAAATTATTTTAAACTTAACATTTTTATTTTACATTCTTAAATATTACCAAAAATATTGAAACTTAGAGATTTTTTAGGTTGATCCGAATTTGAAAATCTGCAGAAAAGTGTAAAGTGTATATTAATAATAATTGGCAATATAAATCAAATATATTTTTAATTCTTTAAATCAGTGTGCTTCTCAAACTTCCAACGTTTGCTACCCAATATTCAATCATAATTTGCATCGCGTACTCCTCCATACAATAGCGATATATTAAATTCAATAATACTATGACATTAAACATACAATACGACTTAAACCTCTTAAGCCCTCAACGTATATAAACGTCTCGCTCAGCCACTGTGTTTATTGCCCTCAGACGTATATATACGTCTTTCCGAAGTTATATCTTTTCTGTGAACTGCTATCCATAAAACTATTCCGAAGACTTTAGAAAGCAATAAAGTGACCTTGACAGTGTTTGCGAACGATTCACTTATTTCAGAGGATTTGATTATTTATTCTCCTTTTCTACTCCCCCCCCCCCCTCAATACATCACATACCCTTTACCTACGTGCTAGACGGGGGCATTGGATAGCAAATAGCATAATTTTTAATCTGCATTTAAGAGATTAATTATAAACCGTACAAATTATCAAAATGAGTGCTAATGTTGACATGTTATTTTATGTATAACAAACCCATAGTGTCACAGGTAATTATTAAACTTGTCCTTAACTTAGTATTGTTAAGTTAATTATGAAATAGATTGTGCACTACTGATACATTTATAAGTGTATTATATTGTAAATGAGTATTTTATTTTTTATTATGTTAGAATGTATTTGATTGTTTACTTTCAGTAAGTTAATAATTTTTAAAATAATTTTTATCGACTTTTCAAGAGGCTCACGCCCCCCCCCCCCCTTGTAGGATTATGACGCCCCTCTAGGGGGGCGCACCCCACAGTTTGAGAAACATTGCTTTAAGTCTTAGGATGATGAAGAAAATACCCAGTTTCTTCATAGAAGAAAATACATTCAAAATTAACATTACTTAGCCCCTGTGAGTGTGAAAGAGTTTGTCCCTATTATACTTAAAATTATGTTTTCTAAATTTCCCTTTAAATAAAAGAGAAGAAAGAATTCTATACGATTATCAATATTTTTTCGAGAAAGGAAATTATATACTGACTTAAAGAGTACTTTAAGTTAAAAATCATCCAAATTGAAAGTAAGTGAAAATTCAAACAGCATTAAACCATTTTACTGTTTTAGTAAGACCTTGAATCAAAGCCTCATGACTGAAATATATTGGAATATAATATATAAAAATGCGTATATTATATACTTTAAATCAAAAGCTATATTTTTTGTTTCTTCAAATAAATTTGATTCGATACCTAGTTATTTTTCTTAAATTTACGAACTTTTTCTAAATGAAATTTTGTTGCGAATTGAACTTGCAAAATATTTCAACAATAATTGTTACTGGAAATGAAATTTATGAAAGCCCATTCGTCGATCCGAAAAAGAGCACAGTACAGCTTTATCTGTAACATATATTTATTAGCAAGTATAAGTATTTATTGAGATATTTTGGAACAGTAAAATTTGGGAAAAGAATGTTAAGTAAAAATAAAAAAAAAAGACATCCATTAGAAAAGGAAGTTTTAGGTAGGCTGTAACTTTGTCTATATAATTTAAAACTTCATCCACTGGGCCTAATAAATAGAAGTATTTTGATTAGAAGTTATATATGAATCTGGAAGAATAATAAAGCACATCACATATAAATGATAATGGAGGAAAGATAATCCCACACTTCTTTCATTGAAATAGCTGTGTACGTGTACACTATAGAGGTGGAACTTCTTGGAATGTACATACGAACACGTACGGAATCAGTAATCTGATTGCACCTAGATTCCTCCGCATAGAACGCACTTTCCTCTCATGTTCAGCATCATGACGAAACTTATTGCACTATGTGGATTAAGTCATCTGCAAATGTGATAGTGTTCAACTCATTGATCAACCTAGACAACATAATTTCTTACATACCTTATTCCCAGTTTGTCTCGAAAACACGAATCCAAAGCACTATTTTTAAAAAAATCGAGACTAGGAAGAAAGTTGTCCAATTTTCGTTTTCCTGTAATTTTTTCTTTTGAAAATATATCGGTCCATCTGTAGGATGAGAATTACATAAAAGCTTCTGAAGGTATCATCCTAAAGTATGAATTAAGGTATACGACTATACGTTCGGAACCGTGATTTTGCAAAAGCGTATAAATGGATAATGTTTATGATATTTAGTGTCACTTAAATTAGAATACGTGAATAAAGTTGTTTTAAGAATGTTATTACAAGAAAAGATTATTTAAATATAATATTTTGACAAAAAATGAACATAGAATTACCTTTTTTCAAAAAATTCTCTTTTTATGGAAAATGCTTCTATAATAATAATATTTTGCCTGTATATATCACAGACCTCTGTACAGAGCGTGAACTAAAATGTTTGAAATATATAACTCAGAAGTGGATTTATCCATATTTTAGTACGACATAAGGGAGAAATTTTAAGGAAAAAATGCCGATAATCACACACATTTCAATTGGTAGTAACTCTGAAAACAATGTGATTTTTTCAAAAATCCTAGTTCAGGCTCTCTTGAGAAATCCTTACTCTATATAAGCAAAATATTATTATTATAGAAGCATTTTTTTTATAAAAAGAGAACATTTTGAAAATAGGTCATTCTAAGTTAATTTTTTGCCAAAATATTGCATTTAAATAATTTTTTTACTGTCATAATGTCCTTAAACCAATTTTTACAGGTACTCTAAGTGACACTAAATATTATGAAAATTATCCATTCATGCTCTTTTTTAAAATCACGAGGTTCCGAACGTAGTCGGATACCTTAAAGATAATGTGCAATGCAATATTTCTATCATAGTTAAACTGACGAATGTTTCCCGACTAAACTTTTTCTCTGAATTATTAGACTTCACAATTTATCCATTACATTTGCTCTTAATAAACAAAGTATGGGTGTCTTCCAAGTTTTTTTGGCTAGTTATATATCAACTAAAACTATACTAATTTTTTCATCCAATAATTATAATTATTTGCATACCAATCTTGATGTAAACGGCTATAAAAACTCATTTCAACAAAATTATTAATTATATATAAATGAAAAAAGATTCGACTGCATTCTAAATATGAAGACTTTATAAGTAAGCCTTACATTAATCTTAAAAGATAAACTAGAGAAAAGAAATTAATTTAAAAAAATGTTTTAAATAAGAAAATACTGTACAGAGCTATCAATCATAAACAACATAAGTTATATAAATAAGATTATATTTCAATCATCTAGTGTCTTTTAGGGCTATAAAAGACATGGTAGTTTTTTATGGATCTTCACTTCTAAAATAATAGTTTTTTTAGAAGGAATATGTTTGAATTCAAAAATTTCTTTGCATTTCAAATTTTTCTGAAAAGTCAATGCATTCGAAATCATATTTTAGATTACATAATAAAAATCACAATTTTATTTTGTTAATTCTATGATATATTTAAAAAAAAACTTGCAAATAAACATTTATTTGGAGGTTTTTTCACAAAAAAAAGCCCTACGAACTAAAAAAAAAACTCCATTTATAAATTAATTAAAGTGTTCGTGCGTCAAATTATTTCTAATAATGTAAAATATAATTTAAATCTTTTGAAAACATTGGCTTGAATTTTAAATAATAAGGAGTAATCTAAATATATATGAAAAAAGGTGAATAATCTTATGATTCAAGAAGTCATGAATATATTTCCTGCAAAACTTTGTGTAAGCTGCAAATACCGATTGAATATTATTCATACTGAATTTAAGGATCGGAAAAAAATCATGAGATTTCAGAATTTTGAGCCATGCATTTTCCTTTGGAGAAAAAAAGAAAGATAGACTTTTCATGCTTAATATGTAATAATTCTATTACGATGTTAGTTTTTTTGGAGTAAGAAGCATTTTTCTTTGTTTATTTGATTCCTTTTCTTCCTCAATGAATATAATCGATCTTATTCTATTTCCTGTCACAATTAGCCAATTCTTGATTATTTAAATATTAATCATCCATCATAACTTGAGTTCTTCCTTCGCTCAAACCTACATTGCTTTTGCCATTTTTTTGTTATGTATTATCTATTTTCATACAGAGATAACAAAAATAGTTAACCTTATTATTCTAAGTTTTGGGAATATTTTACGTTATTAGTATGCATTAGAGTCCACAATATTTCTTTATCTACTTTATTAAGTTTTATTTGCATACATTAAAAATTCCCATGAAAAATAATCCTTTTAGAAAAAATATTTCGAAAATTTTTTATATTAAATTAAAATTTTAAAAATTCCAAGAAGGAGTTGAAGTGACACTAATCAAAATTATTTTGGATTTGGTATTTTTTTCTTTCTTTTTTTCTTAATACTACATTTGAAATGTTCATAACCAAAAGGACAATTCTTGAGAAGGAAGAAACTATTCTCCGAATGTATGAAAAAATGGAATTCCGACAAATCTTCTAATCAATTAATTGATATTTCTTACGATTAATACAGTTAGATTTGTCATATACTCGATTGCCCATGATAAAAGTGGAAAACAGTGTTTTTACCACATGTATACTATGTAGATAATTTGACTTTATCTTAACTAATGTATTTTGGTGCTTAGTTCAATCCAAATTTAAGTAATACATACGTTTATGTTTACACCCGTCCCATGTATATACAGTCAAGCCTCCATATAAAGAAACTCTTTATTGCGAATTTTTCTATGTAGTGAACTTTTTCCTGGAACCACGAACATTTCACAAATTTTCTTCATAAAATAACTTCCCTATAGCGAAGTGCATTTTCTATATAACGAACTTTTTTCTTACAACTTGATTTTTTTTCCTCCCTATTTTTAAAGCATTTCTAGACAATTCAAGTTGTTCTCTATTAACACATTTTATGGAGGTCATAAATCTTGAACTGGTTTTATTAGATGCCTAACTCCCCGAGAGCAATAGAATTCTGGGAGTTTCATCCGAGAAGTATAACTTTTAACCCCCATTCTGCAGTTCACTGGAAACATCATCGATATCATCTGTCACCATCAGTGATGTTCTAGTTATAGAAAATAATGTATATTTAAAATTGCTTTTGTATGCTTTAAATTATAGAAAATGTCTTTAAAATTCATAAATTTTATCTTTAAATTATTTTCTTAATGTTGGAAATACAGTGTATTCCTCGACATTCTTTTCCCGTTGGTGTGGCGTGGTAGTTAGGAGAGGGGGGTACCAGCTCAGGTGTCGTCCACGTCACTTGACCATGGTTAAAAATTACGTGGTTCTTCGCCAAAAGCCCTCGTGTAGCTGAACAGTGTGACGCTAATATTCAATCAATCAATCGACATTCTTTTTTCTTATTTTCCATGCAGATTTTTATTATTATTATTATTATTTATAAGATTTATAAAATAAATAGATATTAATTTAGAAAAAGGTATGAAAAATTATTTGTTTTTAGTATATAGTGTGTATGAACTTAAAATTTGTTTCATATGGTTCATAAAGTATATTGATAGATAGACCTCTATATAACGAATTTTCCACGTAACGAACTTTTTTTCGGGATTTAACGATTTCGTTACATAGAGGTCCAACTGTATATATATATGTAACTCAAAATAGGGAAATACGAAAATTTCAAGAAACGTGCTTCAGTTATCACAGCCATAGTAGGCTCAAAATAGCTTTCAGGGTGGCTAAATCCATTTTTCATGGATAACCAACTTTTCCTCTTCTGTTTATAATATGGAGAGAGATTCAAAAGATTATAATGAATAAATCTTCTAAATCTATTTTTTACTATCGCGAAAAGGTACACAGTTAAAGTTCATTTGAAAATGCTGCACAAATCAAGGAATAACTACTATGTTATAGTCTAATTTGATGAACAACAAGATTAACGTAGAGAAATAGAATAGGCTCCATTATAATCAATTTATTACATTCAAAAAAGTATATTATTTATGATAATAATATAAAATCCGGTAAAAATAAACTTATAAGATCTGTAATCCATTTGTATATATTTCATAAGAACTATATTGAGAAAAAATTCTAAATAATGTTGTGCATGCGCATGTGTGTGTGTGTGTGTCCTATTGTAAATAATGGATAGAATTTCTAAATTCATTACAAGAAAAAGGTAACTTACTTACCGCTGCATTAAAAAATACATGTACCACTTTAAATCTGTGTACAATTACAAGTTATTGTCAGATTCCTGACCCAAATACAAATTCAAATTATAATATTACTGGCCGAATTGTAGAATGGCAAAAAGTATAAGATTATTTGTACTAATGATTAAGTAAGTGCGTTTAGTCAAATACTATGATTATATGAGTAATTCTAGCAATATTTTCATATTTGTCTATAAAATAATACTAAGGTTAAAAATAAAATTTTAGAAATATATGTATATGTGAAGAGCTACTGTTACGTCTTTTGTGAATTAAATATGTAAGTAATTAAAAGTAGATCTAACTTGGAATTACGAATATTTATAATATATTATTTAATAATAAAGTATTAATCTTCACAAATGAGACTGAAATCCATACAATTTAGAATTTCCTTGTACATATAGCTGTTAATAAAACTAACTGATTACCTTTTAACTAAACACAGAATTTAATAATATTTTTATAATCATACATTTTATCTGATTTTTTTGAAACTTGAAATTTGTTACGTTGTATTGTAATTAATAACAATATTTCTGAATATTGATATATGTACATTACTTTTCCAGCTAGTTAATTTAATAATATTGAATTTAGATACACCTCTTTTGTCAAAAATATTAGTATTAATTATTTCGTCATTTAATTGTGTTTCAATATCTACAAATTCTGTTTCAAAATTGCTAATATACTTGTCTGTATTAAACTAAGGTAATCAGGATAAAAGTTATTGCTTGATTTGCAATTTTATTTCGCACACCAAATATGATAATGTCATCTATATAACGAAAAATGTAATATGAAGAATTATCTATGAAGCTACTTACATAAAAATATAAGTATAAATTAGCTATAGACAGTTACTAGCTGGACTACCTTGTGGCAAACCTTTAATTTGTTGATAGTAATTACCATTATAACGTATATAGTTCTCTTTTAGTACTAACCTAATGAGAGAACTAAAGTTATCCAAATTAATAACATATTTCATTAAATTATTTTTATGGAATTGTATAAAAGGATTTTAATCAAATCATCAATAACTATAAAGTTAAATAGATCTTCAAAATCAAAACTGTAAACAGAATAAATCATTTTATTTTATCATCATATATTGTTTTTATAGAAATGCAAAGTATTGTTATCTGTGTTTAGAAAAAGGGATAGTTCCTAAAAGAATAAAAAATTTACAAAACCATGAAAAACTAATGAACAAATATTTTGTAAAGAAGCAACCTAAATATAAACAAATAATATATATATATATATATATATATATACATAGAGAGGGAGAGAGGGAGAAAATATATTTATTAATCATACATTAAATTGTAATATATCTAACCTAAGACTATACAATATGCAAAAGGGGAACAAGGCAGTATAGGTCATAGTAAAATACCCATGGTAATACATTTTAGCTAACTCTTTATCTTAGAAATAAGATTTTTGGATTAAACATTGTTTTAAGTTACTTACATTCCCCTATATTTGCTTATATTTCTTAGCTGAAAAGAAGAGAAAACAATGTAGGATTTTTGTTTATATTTTTTACTTAACTAAAAATAATACTTGAAAATAACAAACTAAGCTACTATAGTTAAACCAGAAATCAACAAACTCACAGAAGTAAATAAGAATATAAAAAAGGTAGGTTGAAACATGCATTAGTTAAAAACTTAAAATAGCAAAAGTATTAAATGAATCCTTCAGCTAGAACACGCCAACAATGACGACTGCAGGAAAGCATACAAGGGAAATGATGTTCATAAATACTTAAAAAAATTGATTTTGAAATTTATTTACGAAACATAAAAAAGCATATAAAAGAGTAAACTTTAAAAAAAAAGTGACTGATTTCAAAAGTTATCAAGCAAAATAACCAATAGCTTCGTTCATGTAAAGAAGAAATACTAAATAAAATAGAATTAAATTGAAAGAAACACATCACAAATAAAAAGCATTTGGAAAAATAAGAAAAACATATCAAACTTGTAATATTAAATTTATTATGAATTTAGACATAAAAAAATAATAGGACTGTCAGGTTTTACATCATAACTTATAAGCATTTTAACATTACTAATTTTTTAACTATTTTTGTTGACAAAAGTCTATTATACGACGTAAATAATTAAAAATACTATTTATCTAAATAGAATATGGAGTAATAAAATTCTTAAAAAGATCTTTGATAATATTGAAATTAAAATTAAAATACTTCCCCCTTTTTTACAAAAATATTATTAATTAGTTTATTATCCATAACATGCAAAATTTTGTATATATATGACGGTTATCAACAATAAGAAGATTATTATTAATTTTAATGAAGTTTATAAATACTTATAACAAAAGCTATTAAATTTTTAATATATTTAAATAAATAAGAATCATTATTAATGATATAACATTTATCATAACAATGTAAGCATAAATTAGCTAAATTATTGCTAGAAGGTCCATTATATATATATATATATATATATGTATAGTTTATTACACATACTTGATTCTTATGTACATAATCATGTTAATTGCAGCTATTAATGTTGATTTGTTTGGCCTTAGAAAGAAAGATTTATTTTCTTTCATTGATAAGGTGTATACTTGACCGTACGTTTGTACCAAACTATTATATGATATATTTTTTAGAATTATACCAACATATGTATATCAGGATATCATAAAATTGTAATTAATACTAAGGAATAACTGAGATATCTGGATAAAATTTATTTTGCATGTTATTTGATCCTCATGTACATATTGTTGCAAGTTACAAGTATTAAGATTGATTTGTTTGGTTTCAATAAGCCATAGATTGAAATATTTCACAGTATGGAAAATATAGAGATTCACCAAGTTATTGAATTCCCGCTGTTTGAGGGTTATAGTGTAAGGAAAATTCTCAACAAGATTTATAGAAATAAAATAACCCGTTCCTCATACATGATTCAAAATGTGGATGACAATCCCCACATACAGACGATGCTGCCCCATAGAAGAAATTGGAATAATTTATAGAATTTGACGGAAGAGCAATCATCGAAATCATCTTGACTGAGACTGATCAGTGTGTGGAAACTTGTTTCCGTAGAACTGTACAAGCCAAAAGTGTCATCACGATCAATTACGCGATTTCCGGTCCCATTTTCAAAAGCACCTAGGAGTTATTCTTTATAAAACTGTGACTTCTAAACAGCATGTAACTTTTATTAGAGAAAAATTTTAAAAAGCCATGCATAAACTCTTCCCCTTAATTTTCAGAAAGTCAAAATTAAATAAGAGATAGAAAATGCTTATCTACTCACTGATCCTAAAACCGATCCTCACCTATGCCTCCCCGTTTTAGAGACATGCAGCAAAGATCCATATTAATTATTTAGAAAGTGCTCAATGTTTAATTGTCAGGGAAATTCTTAACGCTTGCTGGTTTATGAGGAATGTAAACCTCAGAGAGCCTCGAGTAAAACACCCACTATTAGACAAACAATCAGGATAAATGCTACCAATTTCTTCTCACAATAAATCGATCACTAGCATCGAAATATATACTTCTGATCTTAATTTCCCCAGATCCAGATAAATTCTAATTGATCCTGTGTTTCTTTAACACTAGATTGCCCAAGGAAGTCATTGTGACTGCTTTTTGATTTCAATTAGAAAAACAATTACGCATATAATGACACAACTTCTTAGACATTTTTAGAATACATTTTTTTCCCAAGTAATGTAATTTTTTTATTGTTAATATTTACTAATAACTCGTTATATGACTGTAAATAATATAAAAAATATTAAAAATTACTTTCAAGCAAATTTTTCTACACATTAGTTATTCTTTCACAATGCAGTTAATTTTGACTGCTTTTGGGCAGTATAGGTATATACTAAATTTCAGTCTTTCTAGTGTTAATTCCTAAATATAAGTTCTCTTTTATCTATATCATTTATCTTTTAATTTTATTCTTAAATTCTCACCATTTACTACTCAATGACTGTCCCAGCTTCTCCCCTAAACTTAAATACAAAAATAGCTGACCTCTCTGATCAGCGCGATTCACAGAAGCCCTACACGATACCAACTCATTTTAACTCTTTTTATGTCTAAAAACTTTCTTTAACTCCGGTACCCTTGCTGAAACCGGATTGATTAGGCATCGCTCCACCCACTTCCATTACGAAAATTTTTTTCTAAGTGAAGATTTGTTCAGTATTTTTGTAACTTTATTTTATTTATATCTGTAAAATTATTCATATATATCAAAGTAGTTTTTTATTATTAAATTTCATTAGTTATATCTTAAGTTTTAAATATTATTTATTAAGGTATCCGAGTACGTTCGGAACCGTGATTTTAAAAAAGCGCATAAATGGATAATTTTCATGATATTTAGTGTCACTTAGATTAGAATACATGTATAAAATTGTTTTAAGGACATTATGACAAAAAAAATTATTTAAATACAATATTTCGGCAAAAAATTAACTTAGAATAACCTTCTTTCAAAATATTCTCCTTTTATGAAAAATTCTTCTATTACAATAATATTTTGCCTGTATATAGCTCAGACTTTTGTACAGAGGCTCAACTGTGAGTTTTGAAAAATTCGCATTATTTTCAGAGTTACAACCCATTGAAATAATTATCGGCGTTTTTTTTCTTAAAATTTCTCCCCTCTGTTGTCGTAAAACATGAATAAACCCACTTCTAAGTTACATGTTTCAAAAATTCTAGTTGAGCCTCTGTACAGAGGTCTGAGCTATATACAGGTGAAATATTATTACAATAGACGCATTTTTCGCAAAAAGGAGAATATTTTGAAAATGGGTCAAAATATTGTACTTAAATAATTTTTTATTGTTATACTATTCTTAAAACAATTTTATATACATTTTCTAATCTAAGTGACACTAAATATCCTGAATATTATCCATTTATACGCTTTTGCAAAATCACGGTTCCGAACGTAGTCGGATACCTTAAAAAGGACAATTTGAAAGCGTCTTAAGATCATCCAAAATGTCTTGAAAGAAGATGAAGGTTCGGAAGAACTAAGTGTTCTCACACCCCACTAAACTACAAAAGCAAACACGGCACAACCTGCTGAGGGAGATATTAAATTTTTTGAAGAGAGACTAAAAGGGTTATTTTTTTTATCCTCTGGTAACTATAGATGAATCTTGGATCAATCAATTTGATCCAGAGCTCAAAGTGATGAGTAAGGAGTTGAAGCAGAGTGACTCACCTTTCCCCTAAGAAGGCTAAGGAGTAGAAATTTCCAGGGAAGGCCATGCTGTCTGTTTTTTAAGATTATCACTTAATCATTTTAACAGATTACCTGGAAAAGGATCAGATCATTACTAGTTCCTTTTGTTGCATACTTCTGTACAGGTTATGTGATGATCCAGAAACGGCGAGGTGTGACCTCTAAAAGTATGCTTCTTCTGGACGGCAATGCCCCTGCTGTGTCATCTCGAAATGCGGTTAGAGCAGTGCTTCTCAAACTTTCAATACTTGCGACCCAATATTCAATCAGAATTTTCATCGGGCCCCCCTCCTCCATGCGATAAAAATATATTGAATTCAATTATACTAAACTTTGCTGCTATAGCTAGAATATGACTTAAACCTCTTAAGTGCCCCCGGCGTTAACAAATGTCTCACTCAGCCGAAGCGTTTTTTCCCCCGGACGTATATGTACGTCTTTGCTAAGCACGATCTTTTCTATGCACTGCTATGCATAAAATTATTCCGAAGGCTATGAAATGCAATAAAAGAAACTTGACAGTGTTTCCGGTGGCATTGGGAGTGAATTGCGTAATTTTTAATCGGCAGTTAAGAGATTAATTATAAACCGAACAATTCATCAAGATAAGTGTTATTTTTCGCATATAATTTTATCTATGGCAAGACCATGGCGTCACTTTACTGTACATGGGGTACTGTTAAATTAGTTATCAAACACATTGTGTAGTACTGATACATTTGTATTATATCAGTGTAAATGTGTATATTATTTTTATGTCAGAATGCATCTTGTTTACTTTCAATAAATTAGTATTTTTTTAAATATAACCTTTGGTTTTAGACTTTTCAATATGCTCGCGCCCCCCCCCTCGTAGAGTTATCACGTCCCCCAAAGGAGGCGCGCCCCACAGTTTGAGAATCGCTGGGTTAGAGGAATTAAAGTTATACGGGTTTGAAATGTTGCCACATCCGCCTTATTCTCCTGATCTCAGCCCAAACGACTTTTTATATTCTCTTAACTCAAAAGTCCATTACGGGATTGGAGATTTGACAACAGAAATGATGTCATTCAAAAGGTGGAACGATGATTTTAGACTGAGTCTAGTGGATTCTCAGTTGATCGTCTTCGTAAATTGAAGAAAAACTGGAAGAAATGTGTAACTTTGGATGGTGATTATGTAGGGAAGTCTTAAGAATAACACATAAAAATTCCTACCTAGATTATTTTAGTAATGATAAAAATTTTACGAGATCCCTCATATAATTGAATTACTTTCAGACAAATTACGGTTGTTATTAACGAAATACTATACTGTTCGAATTAATTAGAACAAATATTTTTTTCTTGTCTGAATTGATATGTGAAAACCATTTATGTCCCGAATCATCTCAAACTACTTATACCTGCCCAGAAGTAATGTGACGGATCAACCTTGACTATAATTTACTTGTTTGATTGGTTATAGTACATTAGTACTTCATTTGTGAGCCTTTTAGTGTGGTAGCTGGTGGTTATAATTTTACGTTCAACGTAACACTTGTTACTTTTGCTTGTTCAGAGATGGATATTACTCCGAGAAAGCGCTCTGAAATTATTCCTCTTAATGAACACACTTCTATGACTGTGAGAGTTATAGCTACGGTAGTTGGTGTGGCTAAATCAAATGCTTCAAGAGTTTTAAGAACATTTCAAGATTCCTGATCATTGTCTCAAAAAAGAAAAGGAAGAAGTGGACTCAAACGGAAAATTACTCCAGGGACTGAAAAAATTCTACTAAGAAATAGCAAATTAAATCAAATTAAGACAAACACAGACCTTCAAAGGGATTTATTGGATTATGGTGTTGGAGTGAGTACCTCAACTGTACCGAAAATGGTACTGGAAGTTAGCCGTTAGGCATCAAAACCGAGGAAAAAGCAATTTCTAATTCAGAAAATAGTGGGAAAACTTTTAACATAAACCAAAAATACCGATCCTGGGCCGTTAATGACTGGAAGAAGGTGGTTTTCAGTGATGAAATACATTTATTTGTTCAAGGATACAAATCAAGTGTAGTTAGACGAAGTATGTTGAAACTCAGCTGCCAGATCATATCCAACAGATTGTAAAACACCCTTCTAAACATATGTTTTGAGGGTTTTTTCACAACAAATGGCACTGAGAGCTTGGTTCCTTTTAAAGTAATAATGAATTATGTCAAATACATAGAAATATTACGCAGTAGAATTGTTCCATCCATGAAATCATTTGACGGAACATTTCAACATGATTTGACTTCTTGTCATAATTCAATATTGGTCTAGACTTTTTTACAGGAAAATAAAATAAAACTTCTTAATTGGCCAGGTAATTCACCAAACCTAAATCCTGTTGAAAATTTATGACATATTCTCAGGAATCATTTAGCGAAGAGGAGTTGCACGACAACAGAACAAATGATAAAAAGTTTCTGTACAAGTGTGGTTCCACGATGATGAAGTGAACTTGTGCGCTGCACTAGTGGAATCAATACCAATATGAGTTGAAGAGGTCATTTCTGCTATAGGAAGACATACTACTCACACACACACTAATATAGAGATTTTTCTGTCTACTTAAGTTATGTAAGGATTAAAAGCTAGGGTTTTAGAAAAAATCGTTTTTTACATTTGTCTTTGTCGTAAATTTGTTTTTTTACATTTACATTGTACGTTTTAACTGAAGCGCAACATTATGTGTGAAGTGTTTATTATTTTTTATTTACAACAATATTTTAAATATGCATTTCTAGGTGCCCCGACTTCATCTAGTTGACTATGGTTCCATACGTTCTCAATCTTCTGCTCTGGTATCAAGTGTCTTAGGGCTACGTTTCCATGTACAGCAGCATCACTTGAGACAAGGCGAGCTGAGACTGCGCTGCGAATCGACCCTAGCCAGAGAAATTCTACGAAGAAGAGAAGAAGTCATATTTGAGGGAAGGCATGAAACAGCAGAGCTTCAAGTAGCACAAGTTGCCAATTCAGGTACTCGCCAAAATATTTTTTATAAGCAAATTTTAAATTTATAACTTAGTTTAAAAAAAAGTATGATCACTAGGTTTGAGAATATCGTATTTAAAGGAAAATGATTTTAGAAAATTAGAGTTTATGAATATCTACTTAGCAAAGGAAGCTTAGCTTAGCAAGAAAGAAATTTTAATACTTAAAATAATTGTAAGGAGCACGTTCTAATTGATTTTGTTATCGGTTTGGTATAGATGGAAATGGTAGTTGTGTGGGGTGAGGCTTAACTATTAGTAACTACATAGGTTTTATTAACATTTAAGGTATCCGACTACGTTCGGAACCGTGATTCTGCAAAAGCGTATAAATGGATAATATTTATGATATTAGTGTCATTTAGATTAGAAAATGTACATAAAATTGTTTTAAGAATAGTATTACAATAAAAAATTATTTAAGCACAATATTTTGACAAAAAATGAACATAGAATGACCCATTTTCAAAATATTCTCCTTTTGTGAAAAACGATTCTATTATAATAATATTTTGCCTGTATATAGCTCAGACCTCTGTACAGAGGCTCGACTAGAATTTTTGAAATATGTCACTTAGAAGTGGGTTTATCCATATTTTACGACAACACAGGGAAGAAATTTTCAAAAAAAAAACGCCAATAATTATTTCAATAGGTTGTAACTCTGAAAATAATGTGAATTTTTCAGAAATCATAGTTGATCCCCTGTATAGTGGTCTGAGCTATATATAGACAAAATACTACTATAATTGAAACATTTTTCACAAAAGGAGAGCATTTTGAAAAAAATGTTATTCTAAGTTAATTTGTTGCCGAAATATTGTATTTAAATAATTTTTATTGACAAAATGTCCTTAAAAAACAATTTTATACATCTATTCTAATCTAAGTGACACTAAATATCACGAAAAGTATCCATTTATGAGATTTTTTAAAATCACGGTTCCGAACGTATTCGGATACCTTAAGGAACTTTTCAGATTTTCTTTTTTTTAAATCTGACTTGAAGGTCTGTTCAAAACAAATAATGGACCACAGAACCTTAAGCTACAGTGAAATTATAATGCCTGTTGTTTAATGACATCCAATTTATTATTCCAGGCTAATAAAAGTTGTTTGAGGACCTACCTAGTTAAACGCGTATTAGATCCAAAGATATTCAGAGAAGGCGGATTTTTCGAATGCTTATTTTACAGAGGCTTTGTATAATTTCTGATAAATTTTGATTGATTGTAACTTAAAAGAATCAGTTCTTGGCATTAATAACTGACTTAATATGACACAGTGCTTACCTTTTCGTGTTTTAAAAACTGTATTTAAAATGTATTAAAAATCCCTATGCTTGAATAATTTTGGTTAATCATCCTTATAGTTAATATTAGTATTCAAATTAATCTACCAAAGCAAATTTTGCTGAAAAATTCCTTTGCTGTTGGATTCTAACTCAATTTTTTCCTTTATTGCAAAATTAAAATTACCTTGCTTGTAAAATCTTATCTATCGTATTTTCTAATTAAATCTCATTAAATTTGTCGAAGAATTGCCACATTTCTTGTTAATTTTAGACCCTCAAATAATTAATTTTAGATGTATTCCTTAATTTGATGCAATATTTTTTTAAAAAAAAATCGCTTTAATTTTATCAATTATGAAACAAATATTTCTATCTATGAAACTTTCAATTTTGGGCAGCAGACAATTGATTTGAAACATAAATTTTTTTAAATAATCGAATAATTGAAATATCTAGAAGGGGACACAAATTTAAAATCTTTTTTTTTTGTTGCTTTCTTATTGTTATTAATGAAAAAAAGAATGTTAAGTAATGCATTAATGGTTTTCTAGACAAACACGTGTCTACAAGTGTCATTGTAACGCGTGTCATTGTAATTAACACAACATTGTCTTAGACTTACATCTTTTCATTATCTTTATATGGTAGCACCCTTGCATCCTTTTTCTTTCTGATTTACAACATTATGTAGATGGTCAATTCATTAAAAGCTCCTATATTTTATTTATTTGTATATTACAGTGTCTGCAAACAGCATGAAGTGCGACTGTAGCATCTCCATCTTGCTTACTTTACTCCTGCTACTTCACCCAGTGTATAGAATGCCTGCAATTATCAACGCAACATAACGTGCATTTCCATTAACCTAAAGCCCAGGACCTATTTTCTACCAGTAGGAGACTGAGAAAGCAAACATAAGAAAACCACAGTTTGGATACATTTGCGCGTTATTCAACTGCGTCTGCTTCACCGATGATACTCTTTAAACGAGGACACTTCAGACTCAGTTCTTTAATGGAAAATTAAACCTGTGCATGTGTATAAACTCTTTGTAATCATACCTGAGGAACTGCTCATTATAACTAAGTTACTTAACAAACCCCTTATTTTCAATTAAGTAAAGGTGACGAGGAATGATAAAAGGTGACATGAACATAAGTACCAAAATACTTATCCGAATGGAGCTATTAAAAAAATTGGATTGTAATCAATCATTCGCATTACACTGCAGGAAATTAAAAGAATTATTCAGAATTGTCGAAAAAGAATCATTTGAAGGATATTTACAGAGATTGTAGCTATTTGATTGATAACACTTTAAATATCGCTGAAGTTATTGCAAATATATATTCCTCCTTTCATGTTTTATTTTCTTTCCGAGGTTTTCATTATACTGTTATTCATGATCAGGGAAGAATGACTAAAACTGGAAAAAAATCTTATAAAAAATGCTGTAAGAATTGGAATTTAATGATAATCAATTATAGTGAATGAAGCTCTTGGTGATACATTTGGTATCTCTGCTATGCAATTTTGCTGATTGGAGGCTTAGGGTGTTAAGGCAAAATAATTTGTGGGTTGATTAAGAATGACTTTAAAATGAAAAATTTAGCAAGTATTCTTAAGATCATATAATTACAGTTTACATATTTAATGAAATGCGACCAATTTAGCTCAGTGAATTTGCTTTATGTGATTGTAGGGTATTGTTTTATGAACGCTAAAATATTCTAGTAATTTTTTCTGCAAAGAAAATATTTCACATGTAAACTATGAATAACTGTGTAATGTAACATTCATATTTAACTATTTGTCATCCTCATTATGTATGTTATATTGTATTTAAATATTTCATTTTCATCCTGTATTGGAAATAGACTGTTTAAATAAAAGAAGTATTGTAATGATTTATGTGGTGGTGTTTCATTTTATGATCATATATTTATCATAAAATGATAATAAATAATTAAAAGATAATAGCAATTCTAGTCAAAAAATAATAACTCACATATTGGAAAATGTGATAATAATGTTGAAAAATGTTACATAAATTCAAAACAACAGTAATATTAAACAGCTTTTGCGTATAACCCTTAGGTAAAAATTACGCACACATTCAAACACTATTGAAGTATTGGTATATGCCAAAGCATGAATATATAAAAAAAACAATTAGTTTACTAAGTTATAGAAATTTGAATTAATACTGCTATTTAAAACTTTTAACGATAAAAAATCAGACTACTTGCTTTTCGTACAACTTCTGTCAATAAAATTATGCAAATGTTCAGTCATTACTTTCAACTTTCTCCTTTAAGCAAGTTTTAATTAACCTTTTTTAACTCTAAATTTAAATATTTCATTAGATATTTAAATCATATAATTTTAATCAATTTTTTAAAAATGTTTAATTTTTTTTTAAAAACTGCATTCAGTAGCAGCCTAAAATCAGTCATACATAGCATGTATCAAGTCTATTTTAGTAGTAACTCTAATACTCATCCGGAGTGTTTGAACCAAAGACGTTTGATTCTTTCTTTTAAATCTCTATTTCAGGAACTAAAGTCAACTTGAAATTTTGATAGAGTAATAAATAAAACCGAATAAATATGTAAATTATACTTTTAAAAAAATCATATGTGTAATTAGTAACATCTCAGCTACAATCAACCAACTCAGTGGTAAGCTGTAAAGTTTCGAATGATCCGGTAACGCTTACAGTAAACAATGAATTCTTCCTTAATAGCCGGATAAGTCCTCACGTTCCAACGCAACAACTACCACTTGTCCGGATTAGAACTCGCGCAACCTCGTTGAACAAAGCCCAGAACGCCTATTTCGCTTTCTAGATTGTTGCGGAGTTACAGTACCATCATGATTTTAGGATTCATCGTACTCACCATGATTATTCCACAACGGATCCTAAACGTAACGTTTATTCTCGGATTTTTAAAACTAGACGTTTAGTCATCGGCTATTGTGAATTGAGGATTTATTCTTTATTTTTCTTACTCTCTTCTCAAAGTGTATAACCTTAGTCCAAAAATCTTTAACTATTCATAATATTTTTAGTTCAGTTTAGTTAAGTTTAGTTCTGATTTTTAAAATAAGAAAGGAAAGAACAATTTTTCTCTTTTGGTATATTAGATGTCACTTTTCTAATATTAATTTTTCATCAGTTTTGTTAAGCTTATTTGAAGATAATAACACCTGTATAAATAATAACTACATGACTCCTTCATGCTCAGTTATTTAAATCAAGTTAAGGGGACATGATACGATTTACACTTTAAGTCTTTGATTTAATGGTTCTTATGTTTTGTCTTGTAATCGATGTATATGTATTACATAAAACAGTTTCTATGCTCAAAATACTACAAAAAGCTAACCATTCAATTTTTTAAATAAAAATTTAAAAATTTACTAAGGGATTTTATAAAATGTTACTCTTTCTACAAAAATTGACGCATACACATGAAATTTGATTTACTAGTTCGTCAGACTATGCAAAACAAAAATTGGTATGTGTTTTTCGTTAGTTTGATTGATTTTTGAAAAATACATTTTTGTTATGAATGCTTATTGATAATTCCTTAAAAATGTTTAGTTCTAAATTCAATTATTTTTTAAGTAAATAAGTATTACTTTGATTCAAAAATGTGAACCAAGTTTGTTATATGTACTTCTAATAGCAATACTGAGAAAAAATATCAAAACATATGGCACAACAGAAAAAAAGCCTTAGTAGTTAGTATTTTAAATGTAGATAAACTAGTTATTGTTTTCGTTCTAAATCAGCTTAAAGTTTTTATTTGCCATTGGGATGTGAATAAAAATGAACATAAAAGTTGCCACAGCTCTGGATTTTTTTAGCTTGGAACTTTCAATTTTTGTGAGATTACAGAAAATTATATGAAAATATAATTTAGGCTATATATAAAAAAAAATTTATTTGAATTTGTCACCGATTTTTGTCAATTGAATCAGTCACTTTAATGAAATTAAGTAGCGTACTTAGTGATATCATATAGTCATGCAAAGATCCGAATATGTAGTAAAAAAACAGCAAACATCCAATGAATAGCTCTCTGAAAATCAAATTCATAGATCACGTAATGTTATTAAAAATCAATGAACGATGAATAAGATCAGTAACAGCAAGATGTAAATATGTATACGACAATTTAATCAGTATTCATTAGATTCAGTACATAGATTCTTCGAATTAATTTAGGGTATGGGTTAATTGAGTGCTCTACTATATATTTTCAAAAATCATTGTTTTGTCTAAAACGCCATTTAAAAGCTACTGAATTATTCTAATTAATTTTAGTTTAGTCTCAACAGAATATATACAATTTTTATGACTACAATTCCATTTGGATGTTGTGTTAGTGAACTTAATTGATTAAGGGTGAAATAGTTTTTACCAATAATTAATTCAAAAATTATGTCTAAAAACGATTTTTGACAAATTACATACAGCACAAAGATGTTTCTATATGATTGTTTCACAGTTGAAGCTTAGAATATAATAGAATGTTTTGGGGGGTTTTTTGTAAATAGATTGAATTTTGAAAATTTTAAGCAGTTTCAAAGAAATGGGTTAGAACTAAATTTCTTTTCTTTGGTTTATTCGAATGAAAAGATTTTAAATTTCTTTGTGTTAATTAAATTTACAAAGACTTCTAATCTTAATAACTTGGTTCTTTAACAATGTGTTAATAGTTCACAAGTTTCATACCAAGAGAGATTCTTGGTGCGGTTAAAATTTCAGTTTCCAAAACAGTGACCAACTTTTAAGCTACATTAATCCAGAATTTACACTTATTCCAGTGCAGCTGAACGTAACACAAGCGTTGAATATCAATTGAGGAGAAATTGTTACTAAGTTTAAGTATATTACTGCGAGTGGTAATATTATTTGGTAATTTATGCACCGCAACTTTAAATTAAAATGATTTGTTGAAGTTTAACTACACTCATTTTCAGTGTTCCAAAATGTAATCATATTAATTATGCACGCTTGAGAGCGTTCTTTAAATAATGTTCATAACGTGATAATAATTAGTAGCATATAAGCCATTGCTTAAAGAGATCGGATAACTGATCATTTGCTTACAACATTTTTAATTGTTCCAGCTATCCTGGAGATTTTGAGAGGGTTTTATATTAGAATTTTTTATTAGGGGGATTTACATATATTAGAATTTTTTATTAGAGGGTTGCATATTAAAATTTTTGCTCAATTCATACATTTTGTATATTCAAAAAGACTAATTTCTCGAGTTCAAAGGAAACCTTGTTTATCTCAAAATACAGTGTATAATTATTAAGATGTTTTACAATAAGTAATATTTATTTTTATGTCTCTTTTAAAAAAGAGAAGTGGAATAGAGTGAAAATGTACATTTAAATTTATTTTTCATGCATTTGCGTTGAGATTGTTTTTTTTAAATAAAAAAAAATTGAATGTATATTTTGATTTTTAAATAAAATTTTATTTAAAAAGCTTTATTAGAACTATAAAAAGGAAACACAAACCAAAATTGTTTATAATAGCGAAATTCATTGTATATATAACGTTGACTCAATCTTTAAAAAGAAAAAAAACGTAATACTTGATTTCACGGATTGTAAAAAAAATTTTTAATGCAAATATCTGCACGCAACTTATAACTTTTTAAATATAAAACTCTATTAGGACAGCAACAGGTAAAGTTAAAATATTACTTATTGTATCCAGATTAATCAAAATTATAAAAATGTTTAATATCTTAAATTTTCAAAAGAAATACTAGGCACACGAATTGCATATAATAAATGACTTTTCTGATAAGTCGACTTTCTAAGAATATTCTATCAACGGTACAAAATTTTTAATTTACACCATTTCAAAAGCTTGAGTAATATGTGATGATTTTTGCTAACTATTTCTTTTTTAAGTGAAAAATCAAAAAATATCTCTCGAAAACCAGTGAAATGAATAAAACATTTGACATGGAAGAATTAAATTAGATAAATCAAAACAAATTACCTAAATCGATCAATAAATAAATATTTACTCTCTTTTTAAGAGATTAGTGTTGTGTTGAATACTAACAAAGCATTTTTTTAAACTTTCTTGGCTTACTCACACTGAATTTTTTGCAATTTTGTATACATTCAACAGGAAATATTCTGCTAAATTGAATTTAATAAGGAAAATTTATATCATAAATATCAAGTTATTAATTTTAAAGAGTTAAAAATTGATTTTTAATACACCTATTCCCCAATTTGTACGGTACTCTTGCCCGATTTTACTTTTACACGGTTTTTAAAATATAGGATCTAAAAAAAATTCTTCAATTATTATTATTTTTCTTTGGTATTGTTTCGTTATGACGGTGCAAATCTCACCAAGCAGGCATTATTGACGATAACACACATAAAAAATGTTATATATAAATGTTAGTTCTCACTGGTTTTTTAATCTATTTTTTATGTATTATGAAAAAGACGATACTGTGATGAGAAAAGATCTCGACTTGTTTTGAAAATGTGGTTGTGACAGGTTACCAGCGGGAATATTCGGTTTGGCGTCGGTTGTATCATTTTTGGTGATTTTATCACTTGCGCCGGCTAAACGGAAAAGTACCCATTTTTTTAATTCCGTCCACTTGGTAACATTGGTGTTTATATTTTTAGAGTAATTTTTAAATTCCATTCTCTTCTGAATTCCATTTATTTCAATCTAAAAATGAAGATTCTCCATTTTGTTTGTACAATCAAATTTACTGCTCATGTGATTTAATGCAATAAATTTTTAGTGGCAGAAAGGTGAACATCATTGTGTTTTTTGTATTTGGAATTTTTCAAAACTTCCTTTTTACTGATTAATAATAAAAAATGATAGTTATGTGACATTTTTGCTATTTTTAAAGCATTTTGAGGTTTACCATGCCAAAAATAATTACAAAAATCAAAAACAAAGAAAAATAAGACATTATTAAAATTTAAGATCGTCTCTACATAAAACAGAAAGGGTAACAGATGTTCATGGATTTTATTTCATTAATGAAGCCTCAATAAGGAAAATAAGTGTAGAAGCTGGATCTTCTATAAGTATGAGCAGACCTTCAACAATCAAACAGTATAACAATTCAATAGTATCAAACACATCGGTAAAGTAATATCAACTTTCAAAGCAATGGAAAATACGGAAAAAGCATTAAAGATATAGCCTAAGGACACCACTCAAAAGAAAATTGGAACTGATAGCATACAAACACAAATAAATTTTATTTTATCTAGAAATAAATCACTAAATTATGCATATTTTAGTTCTTTTTTAATTTACATTGTCTTACGTATAAAACATTACGATTTCAATTTACAAAAAAACTATTCTCTCTCTCTATGTAAATAAGGGGTAGGTGAATTGTAATTATTCTAATTTAGGAAATTTTGGTGACTACTTTAATTTTACAGAAGTTATAACGTAAACTTAGTATACATTTTTTATTCTTATGAGAAAAATTTTTTAAAAATAATTCAATATAATATTAAACTTAAATGAATATGTTCACTCATCTACAGATAGTATTTTTCGCGATTCTACATGGATTAATACTTAAAAGAGTGATTATGTCTAAGCAATTTATTTCGAGTTTTCAGCATTTATGTCTTACTTTTTGATCAAGCACAAAGAAAAGGAACAACAATTAAATTTAAAAATCTGTCGGGAACGTTTTCGGGAAAATAAGTAAATATTTGCAAATGAAATTCAAATGACGAGAACAACAGTTTTTGAATAATGACAAATGAAGAATTTCCTATAATTTAATACATATATACCATATTTAATACACAAAATACGGTTTAGCAATGTTTACTAATGATTTATTTTTGCCTTACAAAAATGATACTTTTTTTTCAGCACTGCTCTTTTTAGAACATTGAGACTAAATTAATTTATTATGTAACTTTTCCATATTCTTTTATGCACCTTGTAGCTTACATTTACATTCTTATTTTGTGTTCCAGAATTGAATAAAAAATTTAATGTTATGTTACAAAACAGACCGTATGTTATATAAAATTGATCAGCAGTTTAATAATTAGAACCAAAATTCGGGATTTGTATGTTAAAACTCATGATCTATGTGTTAAATGACCATATATTTTCTGAATTTCATGTAATTTTAGTTTTAAGGAATGCTTTGAATTTAAAATGCATTCTTTAATAAATTCAAATGCTTTGAGTTTATTTTAATAATACAATACTTAGCTTAAATCCCTTTCAAATTAATCCTTAGATCTTTTCAAGTCATTGTTTATTTTAGTAATCCCATGCAAGAAAAAGAAAGCATTATATTCCTAAGTTATTTCACAATAAAAAAAATGTGTGAACATTTTTTTAGACTTCTCTCCAATTCTTATGAATGTGAGGAAACTTAATGAATTCAGAGCTTTCAATATCTAAGACCTCAAATTAATGAACATTAAAAGTTTTTTTATTAGCAATATATGTGTATGTACAGGTCGTCCTAAGACTCTCTTAGTGCGCAAACATGGAAGATAGGTAGAGAACATGTTAGGAATCATAATCACATAGGAAAGCATGGGAGGAAATACCACCCGAAGACGTAATAGAGATAACAACAGAATGTAAAAAATTTTATTGTACAGCAAAAGAGAAAAAAATTACTATTATTCATCACAGTAGATGTGTTCAAAATCAAACCCATAGACATTGATGCATGCATGACACTTACGTGCCATGGCTTGATGGAGGTAAATAGTATTTCGCAGATAATAGCTTATTTTTATTTGTTCCATTTCAAAAGTAACTGGAGTATCATAAATAATGGTCTAGTTGGGTCACCTGAGAACCAACGGTTTTAAAGATCCGCTTTAAATGGTCACGAAAGTATGCGTCCCAATGACATGGTGTCCCATCGGATTGAAACCGTATTCGACGTCAAACATGTGAAGGGGCAACGTCAAGCAATTCTGGAAGAACCTCCTGAAGGAAGATAAGTTAATTTTAATCAACTATCCAAGGTGGTAAAAGGTATGGACCTACGACACAGGGCCTAATAATACCGAAGTGCCTATTGCACTTCGTACTTTCTTTCCGCATGTGTTAACAGTAGCACATATGTGGGTGTTGTATGTATTAAAATAAACTATGGATATGTCATAGTTTGGTGGAGAAAATGTTGTCCAGAAAACGTGATGGATGTTCATTCGGCTGCAATGATTGAACTCTTTGCAGATGATAAAGATGCAATACAACGGTGCAGCATACAGTTAATCGAGATGATTAGCTCACACTGTTCCATAAAATCTTACCGCAGCAACCCCTCAGGCAATACGGGTATTTGTTCTGCTCACGCTGTCTTGTATCCTGTTTCTTGAGAGATAGATCACTTTTCTGCAAGGTTCTCATGTACCCAAACGAACCTTTGGCGATTTTGTCAACTTCTCAATGGGTGTCTTTTTCCATACAATTACGCAGTAGGGAGTCCATTTCCGGTCTATAAGTCATAGACAAGATGCGTATCTGCCAACTCGGCATTCGTGAAACGTTTCATACTCAGTGAACACAGCTGGCGTCTGAAATGAGGAAAACTACATTTGTCAACCTGGAGAGATCACATATAACACCAACTATCCGTTTCTCCTTATGCTTTTCAATGTGATTATGATTCTTAACGATGTTTTTTACTTCTCCAAGGTTGTACAAGAAGATTTTGGACACCATGTACGTATATATTGCTCAAACTAATATTTTAAGACAAAACTATTTTATTAAGCTTTTATTTTAATTGGCCTTCAACTTCAAGAATGAAAGAAATAAATGCTTTTTTTTTTTAGCTATGAAAGGCTGATTTATTTCTGAATGACTACTCGGAAATTAATTTACCTTGAAACGCGTGTGATATATTATATAACATCTAGAAGCTACAAAGTTAAATTTACGAGTTCTTGAGTTGAGCAGGAAGATATATTATACTAAATTGAAATTCCGATTCAATGTCAAAGATTTATTCTGTTATTATAATATCCTTCGAAATATATTAGCACTTTTTTATTTATTTATATTAAATTATGTTGACGATGCTTAGTACTCTTAAATTTTAGATACGCTTTTACTATTTCTATTCCTTTTATCAAATTTATAAAGTACATTTTCGAACTCTTGTATTTAAAGTTACGTTCTACAAACATTTCTAATGTCTAACAGAAAACAAAAGGAACCCAAAGAGAATTAAAATTCTCTTGCCATTTTCTATCGGAACTAATACTTATGAGGTGTGAATAGTGTCAGGGAATATTATTACTGAAATTATCCACTAACAAATCTTTACCATGGGTCATTAGATGCAAGTTTCAAAGAGAAGGCCATCGTATGTGATAGGATTATACGTGATTTTCGAATAAAATATTAAATATTTACAGAAGCTTATATTTAAGCTTCTCGCAGAGTAAATATACTAATATCAAGGCTATTTATTCTAATTTTCCTAATATTTCAATTCCATCTTGTTGATGATAAATCAATATGCGGAATAAAGTTTAAATGAGGCGATGTACAGTTGTAAAATAAATACCAAAAAAATATATATATATATTAATGAGGGGAGACTGAATATTTAATATATATTATCTAATACTTTTAGTCCATGCATTAATAAAACTATAAGGGGATAATTTGGGGTAATTATATGGATTTTAAAAAGCTACTCACGAGCGATTACTCATATAGTATAGTTCATAAATAAATTTAAAGAAAATAATTTAATGGAGGCGTAAATTCCAGACTTTGTGTTATGCTCGGATGAACAATTTTTTTGTATTTTTTAACACCAAACACAAAAGCTAAAATCTTTATAACTTCAATGAAAAAGCATTTTTTTTTATTTTTATAATGTTAAATTCAACTTTTTCATAATATTTTTTTTAAATAGAATACTTTTCAAAAGCATGTCTGTAATTAAGGTAATATGTGTGTGAGATATCATAAATGTAAGTACTACTCATTCTTTTATTTCACAAAAGAGTTATAAAAAGTGTAACCCAAGGTTTCTGCACAAAAGTTTGACGTTATTCCAGACTAAAAATAAAATATATAATGAGCAGTGAGACAAACTACAAGTATATTTTTACCATTTTTGTTCAATATGTTTATAGCTTAATTGTTAAATCTATTACTATTGTGTTCACAATTCTGGTAATTTCTCGGGAACGGAAAGAAAGAAAAGAAATGGGATGCAAACTATGGTTAATTAGTCCGCTCACAGATTTCAATTTTTCCGAAAAATTACTAACCATTATTCGTAATATAACCAAAACTTGCAAATTTATTAGTTAAAAATGTGTACATTAATTGCTCATCAGATTAAAAAAAGTACAATGCTGGGGCCCCTAAAATGCAACATTATGAAAGAAACATCCAATAGGCATAAAAATCTCACCGTCAGTATATCGTATTGAAAGATATAAATAATTAGTTATTCAGTGGAAAAGTTCCTCATAGGTGCCTGTAGAATTATCAAAAAGTGATATGTAAAGGAAAAACAGAATTACGTTTTAAAGCCGTGGAATTGCTTTTTCATGCGGATATTTTCCGTGAACAATATCATAATGCCTCGCAGAAAATACTAGCATCATTCAAGCACGTTTCTAAGTTCGATTGTGGAAGAATTGTTACATTGGAATTGTTACTTGTGGAAGAATTGTTACTTGTGGAAGGACAGTGATGGATCTCTATACCATATCAAGAACCATTTCACACTAAATACGGTGTGTTGCAAAACAATCGGTATCCAGACATTTCATTCGACAACATTTACAGTGCAATAGAATGTCCTCAAGGCGTTCATTGCTGCAATTTCCTTTGTCTGAAAGCTACAGACGTTTGCGTCTGCGATGGTGCATTGAATGGTGAGCATTGACAACCGAATGGTTAGCCAGTCTTAAAGGAATAATCATGTTTTATCTAGTATGGTTGAATTAGTCTGGAGGTAATATAAAAAAAGTTTGCTTAACTGTTGTCTTGTGCATCATCATACTGGTTGTGCTACTCATATTATGGTTCGGGGTGTATTGGATTCCATTGCCGCAGACCCTAGTTTGCATTGCCTATACAATTGACCAGCCAGAATTGTGTATCTGAAGCCTTAGAACCTGTTGTCTTCCTTTACTCACAGAGCTTGTCTGCGGTTACATTCAAACCGGACAATGCGTGACATACATCACTTACATTCTTCAAAAGTTTTTCACCCATTATTTGTTTTGCCTGCCTATTCCTTTCGTCTGTCTCATAATCTTGTGTAGTCGAGGACTGGAGAATGACGACAGCTCTGTATATACCACCCGCTGCTAAACCAAATCAACTTCGGCAATGGGTGTAGGAAGAACGGGCTTAAAAACCTCAACCAGACTTCCGAAGTCTTTTTCATTCAATGCATAGGCGTGTTGCAGTGGTTATTTCCCCAGCTGTATCATCAAAACTTAATACTAATTTCATCGTCTTTTTCATCTTGAAGAATGCTGTATTTTCAGTCATTTTGTTTTTGTGTTGTATGTTATTTATCTTATAAATTTAGCTTTGATATCTCATACGATCATACCTCTTTCTTTCTACCTCATACCCTTTAGATGACCAGCAGTTTATAAATCAGAATTATTTATCTTCAGTATCAACATTTGTCTCCAACTCAAAATTTCTATCAGCACTTGTTGAATATATGTATAACTCTCTCTCTCTCTCTCTCTATATATATATATATATATTACCCACACGATATTTTAAGTATGCCATATGATTATAACCACATACATCAGTATTAATTTTAATTAATGGTTTTAATAATTAAAAACCATAGAGTAAAGAATAAATTTATTCAGTGTATAAACATGTACTGTTCGAAACATATGCAAACACAGTCCTCCTTATTTCAAAATACAAAACTACGGATGAAAATTACCTCGATCAAAGGAGTAAGTTCAGAACATGCACGTTAGTGGGGCCCCCTAAAAGTGGTAGATTAAACAAGAACATAAGTTCACTTTTAAGTGCTAGAATATATTGCTTTACCTCTGTTTTTAATTGTTTTTTAATGAGAGACTTAAGTTTACCTTGTAATTGAATACTTAAGCTTGAAGAGACCGTCTCTGGGTTTGACGTAGGACGATTTCTGATTTAAGAGATGGAGGACCCTCCTTCCTCAAATCAGCGTTCGGGCTGAATAAATTAAATCCAAAGAAATGTGAATATAGAATTGTTGAAAGAATCAGAGGGAACGAATGACCGATAGAAAAGATTGCACTCTAACCTAATCATACTACTGAGTGTGACAGCAAACATGAGTGTTCTCTCAACAATGAACGATCACCCCGCAATATGGTCAAACCTAGCGTAATAATTAGGATTTAATGCGTAGTAATCTGCGTCAGTCCGTACCATTCGATATTGTCTGATGGGCTAAAAATGTCATGTTTTGGAAAGACGAGTGGAAATAAATTATATTTTCTAATGCAAAGAAAATTTAACTTCGATACTTCCAATGGTGGTAGACATTATTGGACTTACTTGAGCAAGGAACCGAAAGAATGCTTCAATCGACAAATAGGCGAAATATATATCAGAAATGGTTTAGGAAGCCTTTGTTCGTCAAGAATAGTGCAATTTGTAGGGAATTAAAGGACATATGTATACAGTTCAGTATCATGCTATGCTATATGATCATCGGATAGTGTAAGGCCTTTTATTAGTTGGTTCTAACTAGATATTTCAGGCGGGCAATACTTCTTGCCATTCATCTAAATCCACATAGAAATGGTTTCAAAAAGAAAAAAAGAATGTTGGACATGGAAAACCTTTGGGTTACATTATGTCATTATATTATGCTAACAATAAATAGGTTTCATCTACCGGTAAAGTTGTAGTAACCAATGTAAAATGACACACTTCTAAAATTGAACTTAATCACCTGGTCATTTCAATAAAAGACAAAGCGTTTGAGACTTTTTTTTAAAAAATGGAAAACCAATAATATATTTGCTTTTCTTAGGTCTTATTATTTGTTAACAATATATATTTTCCATTTATTTCTAATATTTTGTTTTTAACCATTTATTACATTACTCAAAACTATGGATACCTTATTATAACAAATATCCTGTACTATCATGTTTCACGCTTTTTTAATTATAGTTAGAACCTTTATATGTCATTCTATAATTTCCGAAATTAAAAAAGTTTTATAATTTTTTAACAGAATGCCTTACTAATTTCTGTCACATAACTTTAAAAATCCGATAGATGCTTACATTACTTGCTTACCATTTACTTATCCGCCTTTAGTGCCACATCATTTGTCGCGCATCTCTAATTCATTTCTGCTATCCACTTAATACAGAGTGTCCCGAAAACAGCTCCCAAATTCTGCACAGCCAGATTTCTCGTTGGAAGTATATAAAAAATGTCCAAAGAGCTGTACCTGTATGATCTATAGTTTACGAGTAAAATACGGTAAATGGTGATGAATGAATGCCAGCGCATTTCTATGCTCCTGTACGTAATTCGCTTGATATAGCATGCTCCAGTCACTAAATCAGATGTGGGGTTCCTTTGAATCTCACACCCTTGAATTTTTTCCCTATGGGCAATTTTAAGGATCTGGTGTATCGAAGCGTAATGACTACACGAACGGACTTAGTTGCTCGTCTGCGTGCTGCTTGCACTTTGGTGGACACCGCACTGGTGCGACGTGTGCACTTCTTCCTTCCACAGTGCGCCGAAACCTGCCTTGATATGCCCAGAAGACACCTTGAACCACTGCCTTTTTTAAAAAAATTTGAAGATACTGTTGTTGATCTGTCTAAAACAGTGTCTTATACTTGCACCGTCATACTTTTATCTTCGTATTTTCTCGAAAAACTATGGAACGTATAGGTACAGTTCTTTGGGCATTTTTTGTATAATCCCAAAGAGAAATATAGCTGTTTAAAGTTTAGGCGCTATTTTTAGGATACTCTGGATATATTACCAGAAACTAGTATTCTGAAAAGTACCTTTTTGGATCTTTATACATCGAGTCATTTGTTTTTCGAATTATTTTATTACATAACTCATGTTTCTCCTATTTAATTAATTTGTAATTTACATAAGCTTTATTTGCAAATTTCCTTTTGAATGGAATAGAGTTATGAAAACTTAATATTTTTAAATTTTATTTAAATTCTTTCTGATTAAAAACGTCTGTATGCACTCCTATTAATGAAAAAAATGTATTATGTTGTATGTAAATCATCTTTCTATGAATATTACTTGAAATTATTTTCCCTTTTACTAAAAATAATTTTAGAGGGATGGATCAAATTTAGGTAAAAAAATACTGTATAACCTCTAAAAAAGCAAACGATACTTGCAGATGTCATCAACGAAAAGAACTGACACATTTAATAATTATTTTTTGCATTAAGGCTTATTAAAAAGTGATGAAAGCTATTTGAAAAAGGGAATACACTATTGAGAGGCAGATGTTCTCTAAGGTTAACGATCAATACGTCTAATACTTCTAACACGAAGTTACACTATTCTTGTATGCTATGCGTCACTGATTTCGGCGGGCTGCAGCTGCTAAAGGAACCAGATCAAAATTCTATTTTGAGGGAGACGGTTACTTCAATTCACGATTGAGAAATTTTATATAGAATATATAAGGGATCACACAAAATAAGGTAACAATATATACTTTAAGAGGACATGGTACGATTAACACAAAAATTTTTAGTTTAAGGATTTTCAAAATTTTTTTTGGTTGCCTCCTATGTGTGTATACTATGTAAAAAAGATTTTGTGCTTAAAATTTCATTAAATGCTAGCCATTTAATCTTTTAAGAAAAAAAAACTTGAAGTTTATGAAGTGATTTTAAAATGCTACTCCTCCTATACAACACTTTACGTACACGCGTAGAATTTAAATTTACAAATACGTCAAACTATGTAGAATAAAAGTTGGTATGGGTTTTGCGATAACATGATTGGTATTCGTACAATATTTCTTTTTTATGAATGCCTATTGAAAATTTCTTAAAAAATATACAAATTCTGAGTTTAATTAATTTTAAGAAAATAAGTATTGCTTTGATTCAAAAATGAATACCAACTTTTGTAATACGTACTATTAACAATAGGTAAAAAAACGCTCAAAGCATTAGGCACAATAGAAAAAAAACCTTAGCATTTTAAATGAAGGCAAACTAGTTATTTTATCTTCCCGAGATAAGTAAGTTTAAAGTTTTGATTTGCCATAGGAATGTGAATAAAAACGAACGTAAAAGCTATCATAATTCTGCGTTTTTTAAGTTTAGAGCGTTCAAATTTTCTGAGGTTATAGAAAAATATATAGATAATAATTTAGGCTAAAAAAATTATATTTGATTTTTTGGCCAATTTTTGTCAGTTGAATCGTACTGTGTCTCCTTAAGATTTTGCTATAAAAGTAAATCAGATAGTTATCATAGTCTCAAAAATATTACATTGCTTTTGAATAGCAATTAAATGCATTTTGATTTTAAATGATTATATGATTGTAGGATTGGGTTAAAAAATTGCGCTGAAAATCTGTCTAGGAGTACCTTTATAATTTGTTTCACTCGAAATTAAATCAATTAACACTAATAGAACAAATTAGAAACAAAAATAAAGCTTGAATATTTTAAAATAACTCAAGCTCTAAAATAATGTAATTTGTTTTTTATTATAGTCTCATATGAATATCTTAAAAACTTTGGTTGAATAATTTTTCTTTTATTAGGAAATAAATTCCAAATAATATTTTCTAGAAAATTATACTTTGGATTTGCACTTGATATCTGTAGGATTGATTGAAAGAGTGTTTCCCAAAAAAACTTCTAGAACAGTTATGCTTATCTATTCACAAATATCACCGGGAAAGATAATGAAATCCAAGTTTACTAGTTGTCATTCCCAAAAAAATAAAAGAATTTAAAAATATCCGAATAATAAGATCCATTTTTAAGTTTAATACCTTTATGTGATACTTTAAAGGTAGGATTGATTTTATCTCTCTGAAGTTGTTTCCACAGATACAGAAATGACAGCATAAGAAAAATCATGTAATAAATAAAAATATTTAATAAAGTAAAATTATTTTTGAAAGCAGAGTGTTAAGCCTTTTATTTTTAAAATACAAATTAATGTACAGTATTATTTTAATACAAAGCAGTATAGCAAGCAAAATTTAGAAATAAATAAGTAGAAATTACCTTAAATTTATTCTGGAAATATATTTCTTAGCTTTTCGAATACAAATTGTACGCAATTCATTTAAATAGAATCAAGTAGCACAATTCCCCCTGAAGGTAATGAGCTATTTTGTAATTATATAGTTCACAATAAGCAGAAAAATATTTATATATATATATATATATATATATATATATATTATTTAAAAAAAATTCAACTCCTTTCTTCTTCAGTTATACATTTCCAGACGTACAAATCGATGCACTTAGAAAAAATAAACTGATTGTTATGATATTTTCATTGAAATGGTCTATTGACTAAACATGCAAATGAGAATTAAAATCTAATGTTCATTGAAACACTAACGAGAGCTGCAGTGCATCGGAAGTGAACATTGAGCAGGTGTATATAAGGGGTGATTTTCGATCTATGGTCGAAATATCTCTACAGATACATGTCAGTTACAAATATCTACCTTGACTGGGGCAATGACTCGCCAACAGATTTGGGTTCAATATGAGTATGAGAGCTTGAAAGAAGTCATGCCTTTAGTTTCATTGAGATTGGAGAGGTTAATCAAATAACTGTTCGACATTTTAGTCGAAACAATAGAGTGATTAGACGATAGAAGCTAGAATCAACATCAGAACGGTAGTACCCAGAGGAAGGGAATGGGTGCACAAAATGACTGTCAGCTCGACTGTTACAGCATCGAATATTTCGTCATCAACTATCAGACATGTGACTCACACAGAACTTACGTATGGAAACACTGATATTTGTCTGAAATAGTGTAATCTACACTCGAGCCACTGTAACTCTGCAGACCCTTTATCAATGCACACTGCCAAGTCGGATTATAGTGTTGCCGAACTCTATCAGCTTGGAACTGCTAATGAACTTAAGGACTCTACCCTTACTTTCATATACCACATAGGCCCACAACAATTATAGTTTGAGATGTGTGTCATTTCCTTTGATATTCGGATTCTTTTTTAGTCAAGGGGGACTCATTTGCAGCACAGGGGTACATAGATGACTATGATCTTCAGGCTTTCTGAAAACGTCTTTGGTCTATTAGGTAGCCTGATATCTTTGCCGTGTCCCCTATATTTGGCAATAAACTAATAATAAATTAAAAATAAATTTCTGATTAAAAATGTGTGCGTCTGTCCTAAAATACTTAATTACCAATGCGGCACATTGTCTTCTCGTTTTGATCATACAACTCATTTGGAAAATCGTCTACACTTATGACAGAATAATGTCAATTTAGCTAGAGAGTTTTGAGATAATAAAGTAAAAGATCTCGTTTAACAACATGCAGGAACTTTAAGTCTACGTCAAGTCAGGATGTCAACTTACATCCAGTCTAGAAGAGGACCACAATTACTTATTGACTTTTTAATTTTATAGCGATCGAATTCTTGGATAAATAATCATCAAACTATTATAAATAATATCTTTCAATATATACATATTCCTCCCGTTAATTTTTTGATTAGACAACTCCTTCAGGGTGCTTGATTTTATATTTTAGAATGCATTTGAAACCAAAGCCACATAAGCAAGGATTCTTATGATTCCTTTATTTTCATATAAAATTAAGGTGAAATATACAGTTATGGTAGATATGTTCATTTCTTAACATATATTTAGAACAATTATTTCTTATAATTCGTGTATTCCTTTATACTTGTTGAATTTCAAATAATCTTATTTATATGCTCCCCAGCTAAAGATCAATGAATACTAGAGTTCTACATCAAGCTTAAAAATAACTACCTCTACGTATAATAATTAAATTTATTGGTGTTGAATTGTTATAAAAAAACATTTACATTTTTGAAAAATTTAGCAGTAAACTAAGAATAAATTAAAAATAAACTTCTAATTAAAAATGTGTGCATGCCTCTGCTAAAATACTTATTTGCCAATGCGGCACATTGTCTCTTCGTTTTGAACATACAACTCATCTGTAAACTACTATAAATATACTAATTTATTTCCAAGAATAATATTTTAGCATTTCACATTTTAAGCATTTCATTTCCTATTTTCAATCAGATGGGTTAGCTTTTCAGATCATGTAAGCGATATTTCATAACCACATCAAAAGAGAATTCATTGTTCACAACTGTCTAATCTGTAACGCATATTTATTTTTCGCTGAAAAATGTAATTCCTTTATTCAAATTTTCTGTTTTTGAATGTAACATTACTTTATCATTAAGAGAATTAACCCTTCTTTGCATGATGATGGAAATTTCCATAACAACATTTAGTGAACAAAACATTATAATCGAAACAGGTATACTGTAAGTTGGTTGTTTCAGGCAACTTTTTTCACGACTATTGCGTAATAAGAAACGTAGCTGTAAAAAAAATCAAATGTCACGATAATTATAGTGGCTTTGTACTTCTCATTCTGTTGTTTGTTGTGGTTGGTAGAAACGAGCGATTTCTTGAATATTTTTTTATTACTAATAGGAGATTTTTTTTGCTAATAAAAGCGATGATGAGTGGAAAAAGATGTGTTTTTTTTGTTGTTGTTTCTGTTATTTTCTGTGCAGTTTATATATATTGAATACCCCAAATAATCTTCCCAAAACCATATGACAGAAATTTACATCATTATGTAGTTGTTTCACATCTAATGTATGATTAAAATGATTATTTTACGTTATTTTTATCGAGAAATTTAGAAGAAAGGGGCATTGAAGATTTCTTGGATCAGTTAGAAGGCGGTTGGCTATCAGAAGATGGCCATTATGACGAAAATTCTGACGACGAGTACTGCAATGCAGATGAAAATAGAATAATAATATTAATTGCTTTTTAACTAATCAGGAATAAAAACGATACAAAGATATATTTTTTTTATTTATTTTGTACTAAGCTTAACCTGTAAATTTGCATGATGATGGATATTTCCATCATACTGTGTTTTAGTTATTTTATATTATATATTTATACTGTGTTTTTTTTTAAAAAAAAAAAAAAAAAAAACATTTTTACATTAATCTGGAACATGAATTATATCTCTCACTCTCTCTTTCGCAGAAAAAGAAAAAAACATGCAAATAAAGGTTAATACTACAAATTAAGAATTTAGCTGCATAAAACTTAAAACATATATGCTGAATTTATAAAATAATACTATGAGAACTAATATTTTCCTAATTTAATAAAACGTGTCCCCCCATTCCCACACATATGTATTATTTTAAATAATGATTTTTTATGTAAAATATACCTGTTTAGTTGCTGTTTTTCAGTTTTATTTAGTTAAGTTCACCACTGTTTCAACTTATAAAATTAAAGAAAGAACTGATTTTAGATTATACTTGAATTGGAATAACAGTGAAAATATTTCGAAGTATATAATTTTTGGAAAGGTAAAATGACTAATTTTTGCTTTTTTCAAAAACAAATAAGCTTATGAAATTTTAAGTAATTTCAAAAAAGGAAGTTTAATTTATCCTAAATTATCATAAGAATTTTAAAAATGGGGAAAATTAAGTAATCACACACCATAATCATTTAACAAAAAAAAATTCCTTTTTTCCTTCTCTACTATACAGAAAATGGGAAGTAAATTGCATCAAATTTTTTTACAAATAAGATTTAAAAAAAAAATAAAAAAAAAAAAAAAAATCGCAGGTGCATAATTTCGTTTACATTAAAGTAAAAAATATATTGAAAAGCACGTTTCGCTAATTCAAAGAAATATTTTAAGCTTCTTTCTGATGTTTTTTCATTCAATATTTTTGTTATGTTTTTATTCTTCGTGAGCTTGTGACGGTTCTATACGCGATCTTCTAATTAATCCTCTTGGGAAATCTTTGGGGTATCAATTCGCGTTATGCCCAACCAACCCTTCAGAAGAAGAGAATCGTGATATGTAAATTAACTTACTATAGATAGGCGAGGTTTTCTAGCTAGAAGGAGAGAAGGATCGAAGATATACTCGAGACAGGTGAGATTTCTACTAAATGTATAATATTAGAATTAGAGTGATTTGATTCTTATTAGAAAGAAGCTTTAAAGTGACGATTGTTCACTAAGATTGAATTAAATCGGATAATAAGCTATATCCGTAATTAAGATAAGGATCAAGTTTGTTAGTCGCTTAATCACTCACGTGTTACTGTCGTTGTTCCACTTTCACGGTTTTCATTGAGACATTCTCTTAGTATTATTAATTGAAATTGTGTCTGTTCTTAGTGTTGAAATAAATAGATTATTTGAATCATGTCGAGTGTTTCTTCCCTTCCCCCTGTATTTCTAGGTGCTCGCGAGAGAGGCATGAGCCTCTTATAAGGTTCATCATTTTAAATGGTTTCTTAAAACGTAAAGGCTTTCAAATAGCTATGGATAAATAAGACATGATTATACACCGAAGAATAATTTGCTTAGGAAAGCACATCTTATATAGAAGCTCGGGAAGCAGACAAGGAGGTTTTTTTTATATTTAATACAAGATTACAACTCATTGGATTTAGTTTAAAAATTGTGAGCCAATGTATTTATATTGATTGAAAATAAAGTCTATTTGCTGAAAAATTGGTTTAAATTTCCGGAACTTTTCTTTTTTTTATATCTCTTTTTTTCTAAGCTCTTGTACCAAATCTAAAAGCAAAGTGATTAGGTAATATGCAAATAGTCAACTTATATTTTAGATTGTTATATTTTAAGTTTTGTTTTGAACGTGTTTATATAGATTGAAACATATTATTGATCAGTTGATTATCTTCTTGGATATTCCTGTTTAACTCATACATTTCGTGATATTGAAAATACAACACCATGAATGAACACCATTCGTCCATTACCGGAAAATTATGAAATTTCAGGATTTTAGCTCACCGAATAATGGATAATGATGTGAAATCCGCAAACTCTCTAGAACTCTCTGAATAAAACATAAGGGAAGAAGCCCACAAAGTGGATAATACCGTGCTGTTAATTCTGACAAGGACACCATTTTGAATTTGTTTCTAGTCCAAAAGGACACGCTTAATAACAGAGAATGCTAGACCGTCTCCAATGGAGGCAACTACAGCAGACAAACTTACAAGGGCCATGCTAATTAGACTGAGAAGGGCAGATTTAACCATACGCCAGATTTCAATTGAAACTCACCTAGATGCGTCAGTGGTGCACCGGCTGTGAAAAATGGTTGAAACAAGGAAATGCGGCATATTTAAAGAGTGCCAGAGCGACCAGAACGACATCAGCAAGCGTGAATTGACGCATTTAATGACAAACGGTTGAGGCCCAGCAAATCCTTTTTATCGCCCCTTTATAGTATGATTAGGACACCCTTGATACTCCCGTATTGACTAGAATCATTATCGTGCGTTTTATTGTTAATAGTTTACACTCATCTTCCGTTAAAAAGGCTACTGTTAACTCCATAGCACAGATACCTCCATCAGCAATAGTGTTGTTGTTTCTAATGCCACCTGATCAGCTGTGTCACATGGAGGCCCACAAAATTCATCATCCCTGGGAGCTACATGTACCCCTGTCGTTAGCCGTAGCTTTGAGCACCATATAAGTGATAGTGGCTCGGTTCCACTCCAATTTTGAAGAAAAACACCCGGGGTGTTCCACACTGGTACCGTTGTATATGACTAAATGGTCCTCAAATGAGAGTAGAGAGTAATGATTCTGTTTTTCCATTGATAGTCACCATTTACGAGTGTGGCGCTGACGTAGTGAAAAGTACGACTCTGCAGCATCTTTTAAATGCGTCACCGCGTGTCAACGAGGCATTATGGACTGGAGTGGAATCGCATACGATAGCAGGTTACTTGTGATTTGTATTCAAGGTGCTATTATGGATCAACGATTCTTGGATGTTGAGTTGCGGTCGGAGGGACTCCCATTTCTTTGGTACTGTTCAGTGTTCCTTACCAGCAGAATAACGTCTAAGTTCCCTCTGCATGTCAACCAACGTGCTCTGCAATTATACAGATCCCTGGTCACCATTCTCCCCTGATCTCAAATGAATTGAATACGTCTAGGAGGTGATTAGACACCTCTTGCATGTCCTGCCATCGCCATGTTCAGAAGACGAATTTGGACAAACGGTTGGTAGAGGAGAATCATTCCTCGGGATGCCCTCCATACTTGGATTACTTCCTACCCGGACGCGTTTCTTCTTCCAACCACGGTGATCCTATGATCTGGTGAGCTGGTATTGCTCTACCTTTGTCTTTCCCGAATCCCTTTAAAATAAACATCACTCCTTTTTCATTACTGCCTCTTTCTGTTTGCTGAGTTTCTTCACTTTCTGGTCACTCTCTGGTGTTATAAATCAATGGTCAAATCTACTAAAAGGACCAAATTTTTTAGTGATTTTTATTCAGTCTAGGATAAAATTTAGCTTTTTTCTCAAAATATATAAGCTTTTTTTTTTAATTTTATAAATCATAAAACATTTTCAATGTTTTATTTCGACTTTACCAGCTTACTTCCGAAAAGTTAACAATGTTTCTGTGTATAACATTCATAAATTATGAGGAATTCTTGGGATGAGGGATTATTCATTATCCTGGCCTTGATGAGAATATTTAGCTTTGATGGTAAGTTTCCCTGATTTTTGAGCGGGTTGATCATGTATAATGTATACGGCTAGTGATTACGTATAGCTAAATGATTAGCTTTTTATTCCAGTGTAAGAGAGCATTAACCCAAAATTGTGGATTTTTGAGATAGTTGTTAGCTAAAACTGGTAAAAGTGATTTCTATATGATATTTTTGAGTATTTTCTGTATTCTAAGCATCATGTTAGAATTAAAAAAAAAAAAACTTCATGATAAAATAGCATGGTAAATTACAGTTTAAACTGATTATGATTTCTAAGACAATTTTTAAGTCATGCGTGAAATATTCAAGTTTGGAAAGCTACGATATTTTATGTAAAACCGAAAGTACTTACATTTCGGCATACTTATACCTGAAGTTATACTAAATAGTAGATAATTCAGTCTGAAAAAAATGTCAAGCAACATTTTTTCGGAGATAATCTATTTTTTTTTAAATAAATGGAACAATGAGCAATGTATCATTTCTTGCTTTGTTTATAAGCGCCAATTTTATAATATTTTTCTTCATTTCACGTCTAAATATTAAAAAATAACTGACGTATCCGGTGAACACACCGACTAAAAATAAGAATCTCCTTTTTTGAAATCTCCCTCGAAATAGAATTATTTAACAGCTTTATCCAAGTTTGAATAGCTGCGCCATCTATTGGAATTAAGAAAAACGAAAAGAAACAAATCATGAATTTATTAAATACACTGCATGTCTTTAAACTCAGAAGGAAAAATTATTTTTCAGTTCTATGAGAAATTAGATTGCTACTTAAAATGTCCTGCTGATTTGTAAATAATACTCTTAGTTTAGACAGATTAAGTATTTGTCAGTTAAAAATACCTCAAAAATTTCCTCGAATGTGATATAATACGCGAAGAAAAATTCTTCCCAAAAATACTAAGGATGTAATACCCTTGTTAATAATTTTACTTAATTAAAATTAAATTTTGTTTTGAAATAAAGTAAACAAAATGTGTAATTAAAAGAGCATTTTACATAAAATAAATATAGCTTCATTAAAAATTACTGACATCAAAAATAAAATTAAACCATACAAATAGAAAAAGAAAACTTATCATTTTACAAATAAGAAAAACATAAATTTCAAAAGTTTATATAATTAATATAAATTCGAAAATAAATAATGGAATGACAGTTTCTGAGAGAAGTAATTTTGCATTGTGTTTTTATTAAAGATTAGATTCCATCGCTACGCTTTATTTCTGCATTTTGCTAATAGATGGCGCTTCCTGATGGCAGTTTTTTTTTTCTCCGAGTATTGGGGATTATAAGCACGGACGTCATTGTAGTCACGTTTCGGAATCGTATTCAGTGAATCATGGCTATTAATACTCATTCGAAAATTTTAGGATTTTCTCTTTCTGGAGGGGGGAAAAAATAATTTGTTTATATTTTTTCACATAAATAAGTTTTCATTGTAAATTCATGTTTTGTTCTAGAGAATTAAAATTGTTCTAATAATGATAATAACTGCATGTTTAAAAACACAAAAAAATAATGATTAAGAATAATAATAAAGATTTTATTATAAATTAACTGACAGGCAACTCTAATGGTTAATTGATATATATGTAATTACAAAGAAAAAATACACACAAGATAATATATATATATATATATATACAAACAACTTGAAGCTTTCATTCTGTAATAAAAATTGTAATCCTGTCCATCTCATTGTATAGTTGAATTTTTATAATTAAGCTTAAATTATTTTTCCTAGGTTAAGCTGTCATTAAACTATGCAATAGATTAACTTCCACTTAAATGTTAAATGTGGATTTATAGATCTCATAACTTTGAATACTATTCAAATTATAAGGGGGATACCTTATATGGGAACTTACCCTCCAAACTTTTGGACTACTCAATATGAGGAATTTAAATTAATGTCACACAATGGATCCCGCGTAATGGAAACTTTATTGTTTTGAATAATGGTTTTTAGTGGAAGTAAGCGAGAATCCAAACTTATAACTTAACTTATAAATAACCATTTGAACATCCAATATACTAAGGTCTCACATAATCTTAAGGACATTTTACTAAAAGTAAATTATTATATGATATTTTTTCCTTCTGCAATGTTTGAATATAATGTGCCTTGCCATGATCGCAATAATCTCAAATATTTTGTAATTTCATAAGCAATTATTCTCAGAAACAGAATTCATTTCTATGTGAATTTCACCACGGGATGAAATAGATCATTGGAATAAAAAATGTTGTTAGAAATTATTTAAAAATGCTATTTAAATAATTACTTGAGGACGAGCAAGAAATAAATACAACCGAAAAATGATTTAATTTCTAAAACTCTCTGATTGCACATTTCTTCTCTAATACTACGATTTTTAAATATAAAAATTTAGTGTTTCTTAAACAGTATTGTACATAACTGCAGGAGTAGATAAGCGATTTGAAAGGGAAAGAAATGCCACACACATTTCCAATACAAAATTTTCCCTTAAAAATATAACTCTCAAAGCACTTCCACATTGATTTCAACATCAAAAATAGAATATTAAAAGGTTTACTTAAATTTGAAGAACTAAGTTATTAAAGATAATACAGGGAGATTCTACAGTTATGGGACAGACTTTGAGGTGGATATAACTTATTAAAAGAAACATTTTTTTTAATGAGGATTGTATGGTCTGAAGTGACGCATTAAGTGAGTGAGTGAGTTTGTGTCTTTGACGTCCCAATGTGAAGCAATACGAGGGCTATTGGCGAAGGACCTCGTAATTTGAAACCACTGTCATTTGACGAGGACGACGCCTTAACTGCCATCCTTTTATCCTAAATACATATTTAGCATGTAGCATCCACTCTACTCGGTGGGCGTTCAGTGGCACTGAGACTTAAGCTCGTGACTTGAAAACAACGGTCACAAGGTGACGACTATGACCATTCGGCTCCCAGGGCGACCAAAATGCCACTGAATAACCAACATATAGAGTAGTTGATGGTGGTTAAATCTTCGCGGTTTCACCGAGGCCCTTTTCCCTTAGAATAGGGAAAAGATGATAATAGTTACTCTCGGTAAACGTTTTGGAAGAGATGAAAAGTTAGAGAACCCAGTGACCACTTGGCTTAATGCACTGGTGGCAAAAGAGTACAGCTTGAGAATTTTGAAGTTCACGAAAAAACACGGCAAATGTTTAAATGTATTAAATAATTAGGAGAAATGTAAAGGAATTTAACGGGTACTATTCTGGTTCTTCTACTAATCCTCTTGGGGAACATATTCCTTATGATTTTAGTTTAAAAGCCACTTTCCGTAGAGATGACTTGATTTTATGCAAATATAACTATTATTTAAGTGTTTGTCTTTGAGTATGTGAGTTAATGGTTAAGCGTTGATCGTTAAGCGTGAAATTTAAAAAAAAAGTAAAGGTGAACAACGACTGAGCGGTCAAGCATCTTGTGATAAGAATCCACCAGGAAGTGCTGAAGTAATCAACCTTGGAGCTGACCGATATATCGGGCTTCAAGAAGGATCATAACAAGGAGCTTCAATCAAGATAAGTATTTTCGATAATCTAGTTATCCGGTTACGGGTTAAGATTTCATATTGCTTTCAGAGTTAAGTTACAAAATTGCATTTTTCGTAAAGTGTTAAAAATTGAATAAAAGTAGCTATTTGTATGATCATATTTGCTCTTCCTCAAACCCTCTCACACTGTGACTCAGGCCGCGACAGGAAGTCAAAGTATGAATTAGAGTAATATTTTTTACAATAAATATATGGTGATTTTTAAAAAACTTAAATAACTAAGCACAGTCGTTTTTTTCCTCTAGATAAACCTCGTATAAACCACTGGAGTAATTGAGTGAATAATAACGTCGCACTGTTCAGCTACACGAGGGCTTTTGGCGACGAACCTCATAATTTTGAACCATGGTCAAGTGACGAAGACGACACCTGAGCTGGCAACCTCCTCTCCTAACTACCACAACACACCAACGGGAGGACGTTTCAGCTCTCGCCAGATTTAACGTGCATCGCTGCCCTACACGGCGAGTCTTTAGTGGTACTGGGCTCGAACTCGTGATATGACAGTCACGATCCAATACCTCGACCACTAGGCTACCGTGGCCTAAAGACCGCTGGATTCGGAATATTTAAATCGCATGTCTGCTACCTACACAAAAACAATGACAGTCAAAGCAGATTTTCTGAAATCTCTTATCTACAGACATTATATTTTAAAGGTGCTGAAGTATTTTCAATTCACAAATCAATTGATTAATTTAAAAACGTTTGTGAAAGTGCCATACAGTGAAATAAAGTAGAATTTAATCAATAAAAAACTAAAATGAATATTATTTTAAACGCTGAACTTAATTATAAACAGAGATTTAAGTATTAAATCAAACATTGTAATTTAAAATACGGGAAAGTTTTTATGGGAGAAATGTCTATAAAATATACAAAGATGTGCAATTCAAATAATTAAAACAAAACAAACAGAAATTAAAGAATCAATCAAATTCTTATTCCTGTTGGCTACAATATTTATCCTTTTACTTTTTAACAGGTGTATTTAATTTTTGCAATTATAACAATGTTTATTTATTTAAAATTATTTTAAAATAAAATATGCGCTAGATTTGAATGTTACTTAATGAATAGCTCAAGATTTACAGGTACACACAGTACGATTCAAATGACAAAAATTAGTCAAAAAATCCAATCTAATTTTCTTAGCCTAATTTTTTTTTATATACTTCTATACTCTCACAAAATTTCAAAGCTTTATGTTAAAAAACATAAAGTTATAATAATTTTTATGTTCGGTTTTATTCACATCCCAATGGCAAATCAAAATTTTCAACTGATTTATCTCAGAAAGATAAAATAACTAGTTTGACTTCGTTTAAAATACTAAGGCTTTTGTTCTATTGTGCCTAAAAAACTTGGAAATTTGTTTTCACTTGTTGCTAATAGTACATGGGATAAAAGTTGGTTTGCATTTTTCAATCAAAGCAATACAGTCGAACCTGTTTTTGTGCGGTGTTTTTTATGCGTTTTCCTTTTATGTGCGATTTTATTTTTGTGCGATTTTTTATGTGCGATATTTTTTTTATGCGGTGGATGAATTTCAATGGCTTTGGCGCCACTGTAATGTTTTCTATCCATTTATTAGTGGCGTAACGGAGAATGTTAGGACCCCTCCCCCCTTACCCCTGAATGTCAGGTTTCGTCTTTAATATTTTATAAATTTGGTAAATATGTATTTAGCGTTAGTCAAGCCACCCACCCGTGATGCGGGGGTGTACGTTACGCCACTGTGAAATGAGATACTTCAAGACGCTCTGTTCATTTGTTATAAACAGTCTCCCTACAATGCGCATTCAGCTGTTTTCTCTCAACACTCCAGCAGCCAGCGCTTGATTGAAGACGAAATTTTCAATGTCACTGTCATTATCAATAATTTGATAAATTATGAAGACGGACAAGAAATCAGATTCTTTGAGAGTGGATAAAAATATGCAGGGATCTAGCTTTCCAACAAATTGGAAAAGCATTTTCTTCAAATAGATACCAATTAAGAAAAGAGTATAAAATTTCAAAAAGGGCTTCAATCATGTATAGCTGATTATCGTGACCTTTACAAGCAACTGTGTGACCACCCGTCCTTCGTCACAAAATCTTATCTCTTACTTTATGTTGCCAAAAAATAAATCAATTGAAATTGACCTTCAAGTGACACATGTGTGTGTGTGTGATTTTGAACTTATTCATTACAGGGCATTGGATTATGATGAGTAGTAATGAATTATGTATGTGCATTTTGAAAATTTTCCGTGTATTCAATGACAATCTATATGTTTTTAAAATGTTTCCATATGTAATATTTAATTATTTATTTGGTTATAGAAGTACTCTTACATAAATTTCGTAAATAATTGGCATTTTTTTATAAATGAGGCTTTTTTTATGCGGTCCCTATCCACCGCATAAGAAAAGTTTTTTGTAGTATCTCCACGAATTAGTTTGTTATATGCAAGAATTTATGAAATTTTTAAATATTTTTGTGCGATTTTTTTATGCGGTCCCTATCTACCGCACAAAAACAGGTTCAACTATACTTATTTTTTTAAAAAATTATTGAATTTAGAATTTATACATTTTTTAAGTAATTTTCAATAGGCATTCATAAAAAAAAGTATTGTACGAATACCAATAATGTTATTACAAAATCCTTACCATTTTTTGTTATACATAGTTTGACGTACTTGTAAATCAAATTTCATCTATGTACGTCAGTTTTTGTAGGAAGAGTAGGATTTTAAAATCACTTCATAAGTTTCAAAATTTCCCTTAAAAATTAAATGGTTAGTTTTTAATTAAATTTTGAGCACAAAATCTGCTTTACATCATACATACACATAGGAGGCAACCAAAAAAATTATGAAAATCATTAAACTAAAAAATTTTGTATAAATTGTACCATGCCCCCTTATCAAAAAAGGCGGTCCAAAAGTGATAATCCTAAATGAAAAAAATTGGCTTCCATAATATATTCTACCGATGTTAAAATGCCATTGATCAGGATTAAGAAACAAATAATTTCACGAAAAGCTGTTCATTCTACGTTTTTTTTTTTTTTTTTTTTCTTTTTACTTTGCTTTGAGCAAGATGTACTTTTTCCATTACAACTGCTGTTATTTCGGATTTTGTTTTAATTGTATGAAGAATTTTACCATTGAGAAGCTAAGATGCAATAGCTGTATATAACCCCAAGCTTAGAAATTCTCTTTTTTTATATATTTATTTATTTATTCTTCAATTATCTGTAATTCAACTAATTGCCCATTTAACCTCCACATAAGATTTAATTATTGAAAAGATTAACCGTAACTCTATTTTTATTCTCAAAATGTCTGGCCTAAGGGAAAAAATTAATTTTAATTACCTTAGCAACTTCCTAATTATATCGGGGATTTAGAGCTTTCAACGCGAAGCATTTTTTTTTTTTAAATCGTAATGATACAATAATACATTTAATGCATATCAATGAATTTTGTCACTCAGAAACAAATACTTACAATTACTGCCTTGCGAATCTGGCAATAAACATAAGGATTAAGAAGTTGCGATAGCGTACATTTTTATCAAAATTAGAATTTTTCAAAAGCTTTATAAAAATTTGAGTAGTTCTTTTTTATAAATACTAACGGTAGACCAACCACTATTGTACAAATTATACAACTATCTCTCTGTTCATACTCTTTGCTCAAATTATAAAACTGTAATGTACATGTATAATGTAGTAGTTCTATTGGCGATACAGCTAAGTTGGTATCATTTTTGGGGATCAAATTTGGCGACTTGGTGACCATATGGATGCTTGTGGAAATTATTAGAGAAATCTGTAACATCACCATCTATGACGTAAGTGGATTTTTCGAGAGAGTGCTGGAAGGTTGGAAGAACCCTAGGCAAATCGTTCTTGGCGCTGCTTTTAAGTTAAATTCAACTTATTGCTTCATTTTTACTAACTATACCTTATGTATAAATAAATTTAGTACAACATCAGAAAAAAATTTGTTTATATACAGAGAGATTTAAATTAAATAAAGTGTGTGTGTGTTTTTAGAGTAAGTAAAAAAAAAATCAAGAAATTATTTTATGAACATTGGAATAAACTTATTAAAACATCAGGAAAAAAATTTTAATATACAGAGAGATTTAAATTTAGCAAAGTGTTTATATTTAAGAGAAAGTAAAAAAAATCAAGAAATTATTTTATGAACATTGGAATAAATCTTAAAGACATACAAACTGTTTCTTTTTCTTTGTTTTTCATTCTCCGTTTAGATATAAGTGATTTAATAAGACCTAAAATTGTTTGGGGATGTCCAGCTAATATAAATATAGCGTATGAAAATAGAAAGCATTTGAAGAGAGCTACCCCTTACATTAGTGTTTAAAATTATACGACCCTTCTAATCAGGGTGACGGAGTAACAAAGTTTTTGCTACGGTTCGTTTTCCCCAAATCTTGATGTGGCCGAGGTAGCCTAGTGGTTATGGTCACGAACTTGTGGTTGACCTTTGTCATGAGTTCGAACCTTAGTGCCATTGAAAGCCCAACGTGCCTTTCCATTGACGTGGTGTGGTAGTTAGGAGAGTGAGCAGCTCAAGTGTCGTCTTCGCCACTAGGCGAGCATATCGAAAATTCGAAAATAAAAGATTATTGAAAGAATTATTAATTTAGTGTGAGAAAGGTAGCAAAACAAAATACATTTTAGCATAATAAAAAATAAAATTCACATTTACACTGACATTTACACTTTTTTATCAGCCTATCACTCACCGCTTGGCGATATATCAGAAAAAAAGGGAAAATCACTAGTTAAATCTATAGCTAAGCCTTTGAAGTAAATAAAACCGATTTTAATTTTCTTTACGTACAAAACCGTGTGTGCGTGTGAGTGATCTAGATTGATTGATTGCTTGAATATTAACGTCGCACTGTTCAGCTACACGAGGACTTTTGGCGACGGACCACGTAATTTTGAACCATGGTCAAGTGACGTGGACGACACCTGAGCTGGCACCCCCTCTCCTAACTACCACACCACACCAACGGGAGGACGTTTCATCTCTCGACAGATTTAACGTGCATCGTTGCCCTACACGGCGGGTCTTTAGTGGTACTGGGCTCGAACTCGTGACAAGGCAAGCCACGCTCCAATACCTATACCACTCGGCTACCGCGGCCACATGAGTGATCTAGAAGAAGGTGCAGATAAGAGGAATTTAGAGTTAAAATAATACAAAAATAAATTTAAAAAAATGAGGAAAAATATTCTTACACACCTTCTAATAAAAGAAACTTAAAATAATGTCATTTTTTGGAGTGATAGCTTCAATTGAACTTCTAATTTGAACGAACGTCACGCTCGGATATACAACCCTCATTCGGCTTTTTTCGTCTGTATTCGGAAAACTTGCTCCGACAAGATTGTCCACCCCTAAAAAGAAATCACGTGACTAAAAGAGGGACGTTTTCCCCGGGTTTTTTAAGGATTCAGTCTCCCTTCTTGTATGCTTATTTAATCAGTATTCTTCCCACGTGTATTTATTATGCAAGATATATCAATAGGAATAACTATAAAGAAGGGTACGATATTTATATTTTTGTATAACTTTATTCTTGTGTCATTATTGAATTTCTTTCTTTTTAGTTTTGAGGGCACGATATAATAAATTGATGCATTTATGCCAACAACCCTAATTATGTATAAGTTTAAGATATTTTGTTTTATATGAGAAATTAGTGTTTTGTATTTACTCAGTCAAACCGTAATTAACTTAAAAATATTTTTAATTACTTAACCTAAAGCTGCACACATTTTATACTAATGCATCGTTATTGTTGTGTGCCCAACTGGCCATCTAATAAACTTACCAAGCATATGTTTCGGTTTCCCCCCCCCCCAAAAGATGAGCAGTTGATGCAAACTTCAAAAGGGACACAATCCCTAGGAAAAAAAAATCAGATGATATTTCTATAGAAGATTATCAAGTTTCAAAGTACATAGTGGGTTATTGTGTTCATAATATAAAATTCGAATGCTACGATTACAAATGTATAGATTTGTTGTAGATAAAAAAATCAATTTCGATTCAGAAAATTTCGAAGGAGCAAAATACTTGAGACTTCT
>BMAV01000679.1:0-189378 GCA_019973955.1 Trichonephila inaurata madagascariensis
AAAAAAAGGAAAAAGTATAGATAAATTTTTCAACTATTAGACCAACAGACTTTGGACCCATGACTTTGACAAGTATTTTTTTTTTTTTTTTTTTTTTTTTTTGTTAAACAGAGATCTGCTAAAACATTTTTGAAAATAAACTCCGGGGACGAGATGGGGGTGGAAAGATAAAAAATTTTCCATTTTAAAAATTCTAGTCTTGTTCTTTTTAAATCAAGAATGCTTTTGAATACAATCATAAGCTTAATGCTAGGACTCATAAATCACAATAATTTTAAAACAATATACAACATCACAAAAAAGACATACCAAAAATAATAGGTAATGGCTAATCAATTATATTAGTTTGGTAGAAAAACCATTTTCAATTTTATTAAAACTACTTCCAAAACTGTACATTGCAAAAATACAATAAAAACATATTAATGGAACCAAGTTATGTAACTTTCAAATGAACTGATTAAAGCTTACAACTATTTTCTGGTTTTAACTATCATTCTTTACAAGAGATAATAGATCTGAAGAAGTTCAAAAACAAATACAGAAAGAAAAATAGATTACTTTTTAATTAGATCAAACATCATTATAGCAAAAATATATGCAAAAAGTAGATGTTCTAGAAGTCCTAAAATTTTAAAAATTTTTTTTTCTGTTTTCTGAAAGTTTAATTCTATACAGAAGGAAAATTATACGTGATTTTTTAAAAAATTGTATATGCTTAGTGGTTATACTTGTTTGTAAGGGGGGATTTTTAACCCTTTTTTTAAAAAACATTTAAAAAATTCCTACATTATGGTTTCTACTGCAAGATAGAAATACCAATACTGTTAGATACTGAATTACTGTCAGGATAAATTATACAATCAAACAAATTATAGTTTTCAGGTAATTTTAGTAGAAATCCCCCAGAATGTTTTAATATACATACCTTAATGTAATTGGCATTGATATAATCAGACCCTGGTACTCCTGGATATTCAGACAGAATAACCCTAGTATAATCATCTAAACGCAAATCAATATAAAAAATTTAATACATGATATTACTTCATAAAATTTGAATCACACATAAAAACACAATAAGAACAATAATTCAAACAAAGCATGAATTTACAAGGAGGAAATTAATTTCTTCATATTTTACAAAAAGTAATATAATTTGCTAAGTTGAAGAAATAATTCATACTTGAAACAGCTAATGGGCATTTACAATTTACAATACTTACAAATAATTTACAAATTTAAAAAGTACAACAAATTTAGAAACATGTTTATAAAACATATTTTTAAAGCAATCATTTAACATATTCAATACCATATGGATTAGTATATATAAAACCAACATAAATTTATAGTTACAATTAACATCAACACAGTTAATGGAAAGATATTTTTTGCAACTATTGAAACTTGTGTATTTTTAGATTTAGCATTTTGCTATATGCATTATTTAAATTATTCAATCTTTTTGAAGATAAATATGGATAAATAAAGTTCTACGAAGGGAATTTACTTAAAAGAATCTTGTTCTTAAGTTATAAAACTAACTACTGGGGACAAATTTCTTCACTTGTGGTGTGCAAATAAGTGAGAGAGTGAGTGAATATTAACATTGCACTATTCAACTAATCAAGGGCTTATGTTGATGGATCTCATAATTTTGAACCATGGTAAAGTGATGAGGATGAGACCTGAGCTGGAACCCCCCCTCCTGACTTCCCCACCCGGGGGGGTATTTGAGCCCCAATATTGAACATGCATCAGTTCCTTCTGCTCGGCGAGTCTCATGACACGCTGGCCACAAGTCTGTTATCTTGACCACTAGCCGACCGCTGCCATGTGGTGTGTATATAAGGAAAATGTAATAACATAATACAATCAAGACTAAGTGAATTAATAATTAGGGTTTCAAAGCTCCTTTTTCAAAAACTAACATATTAACCATTGGAGGGGGAGAGACAGGCCATTTCTAATTTTTAATCTAGATTTCAAAGCTATTCAACAACATATGGTACAAGAGTATGATAAAGAAAAAGTAACTTGCTCTTAGTTGTTCTTTTCCCATTGCTGGTCTCATCACTTTATGCGTAATCAAATTATAATATAAATTATATTTTTAAATTAACATGAAATTTCTTGAAATAGATTATCACAGAAAACAAAATATATTTTATATATAAAATTTTTAATGAATTATGCATTTTTACTTCTAACTTTAAGTATTTTGTTAAAATTTTCCTGTCTGATAATCTCGAAAATGTATTTTTCTATTATCAAAAGATTCAAATTTTGCCGAAATCAAATTAGCACTTCTTTAATACTTTAATTCATTAAAAAAAAGCAATTTTAAAAACAGACATATTACACAAATAATTGTTCTGCTTTACAACTGTCTTAAGGCTCCCATTCATTTCTCCCACATCATTTAATAGATGTCATTTCTTCCAATTTAATTCTAAATAATTCTTGGAAAAATATTAAACAAGATAATTTTGATACTTCAAAATCATGTTCAGTTACAAATATTTTTCTTGCTGACAAGTGGAGGGCATGACTAAGAAATTCATTTAGGGACGAGACTTTGGTAAGAGTAGTTCACCTTTAAAGTATTCAACCCTCAATGTGATAGGTTAAGGGAAAACAATTTTGGGGGAAAACTTCCGGGTTTTTATTTTGCTTTTTTAATTTAAATTTTAATTTCATAGTATAGTGGTAAGCATCCGGTCACATGGTCAAAAAGGGTTTGGGGGGAGTCGCGGGTTAAACTTCCCCCCCCTTATTTAAAAAATTTTTTAAAATATTTTATACATTTATAAAATAATTAATAATAAAATATAATATATTTCATATAATATAATAATTATTATAATATATTTATAAAATATAATAAAAATATTTATATAATTATAGTAATTATTTTACTTTCTAAAATACAAAATAATTAAATAAAATATTTAATATTTAATAAGCCTTTTTTATAAATAAATTTATTTAACTGTAAAATAATTAAATGAATTGGGAAAAAAAAGTTAATCGCGTGACTTGAACTCTATCTGATGCCATGGCACACAGTTACATTACCAACTATACTACCAGAATCACTGGAGATAATTGAAGCTTAGTTGTATAAAAGCTATGAATTTCGAGGGCTATTTTCTCTAAATAGACTGTTCATTCGGCACTATTACATTGGGGCTTAAACACACTAAAGGAGTACTACTATTGCACAATGTCTTGTCCCCAAATGAATTTTCTCAGTCACACTCTCCCCTTGTGAGACAAAAATTATACCTCCACTAAATATCCTCTCCAAAAATTATTACTTTCTTTTGAAACTTTTCTTTTCCTCAAAAGTTACATCAGCAGGTAAATAAATGGCCTTTTTAAAATAGTGCATCTTTTTTTCTGAATGGAGGCAAGCTAAAATCTTCAGCATGCTTAAATGTAGTGAATTTTAATTTGGATACATAAGTCAATGAGAAATGTGGTTGCTATATCAATAATGGGAACTGAAACAATATTTGGCAATTTATAACCTGCACCTGACTAGTGGCATTGTCCCCTGAAAAATTATTAGATATGAAGACTAATTCAAAAAGGTGTATAGATATCATCACTATATAAACAAAACTACATACAGGACAAGGATATACCCATAAGACTATCATTGTTTTGTGCTACTAAATAAATTATATTCTCTAATTTAAGAACTGGACTTAAATTAGAGAAAAATATATTCTATCATATAAGGATAATATGCTAGGAAAAACTATGCTTTACTACTGGAAAAATATATTCTATTATATAAGGATATGCTAGTTTACACTTTTACAGTCCAAATAAATTAATAAACATTTTATCAATAACTTTTTATTATTATTTGGTTGAAAAATTTTATATTCTTGGACAAATACAAGATAAGTTAATTTTTACAATATTTTAAGTCAGTTAGAAGTTTATAATGCTCAAATAATCTGTTTTGGAATTTTAAAGGGAATCTTTCGTGTAAAATAAAATTTACTTACAGGGTAAGATATCTTTATATCTATTTTTCCTTCGATTAACTTCTTTGAGCCCTTCTGAAGTAGCATAATCTTTATCATGCTTCAGTTCTTCAGTAAGTGCTTTCAGTTTCTAAAAAATAAATAAATAAATAAAATGAAATTTTAAAAAACTAGAATTTAGACATTAGATCTATACAAATGTTCTATCCCATAATATTTCAAGTTACAGCATACATGCATGTATTCAATTGAAACATATGACCATCCATCCATTACCATTGCAAACATATGCTCTTAAAATTTACTGAAACAAAAGTGTCATTTCATTATTAAGAGAGACAATTGTGGTTCTAATAAATTTATTTATAAAATTCATTTATGATATTGTATTTTGTACAAATTCTAACGAGAAAAATGCTACAAAAGCACTTTGAAATTGAGTGAAAGTCTTTGGTAAATAAACATTCTGCCCTTAACAATAACCCATGCTTGCCTCCTCCCCGCCCCCCTTTTTGATGAAATCATACATTTAGAAAAACATACCTTAACTAACGATCTATAAATACTCCAGATGAGTGTCTCGCAAGTTAAGTGAGAAAAGTCTGTATGATCGAGATATGTACTTTCTGCTAGCCTAGAACAAAAATGAACCCTTCTTTCTGTTGATGAAAAATAGATTATCTACAAAAGTATTATAAGAAAAGCAGCTTACTGAGAACCAGAGCAACCTGCTCCTTCCACCTCTAGACCTTCAAGCTTGAATATGAGAATGCTGTATATCCACTATGAGCTTTTAAAACTGAAGGAAAAGCTTGATTTAGGAGATACTCTAAGAAAATGAACAATTTCAACAAAGAAATCAAAGGAAAAAGGTCAACCATATTCAGTAGGAAGTATATTATATTGCATCATGCCAGACCACATTATGCTTAGGTCATTTCCCAGAAATACTGAGCAGGACTGGAAAATTCTATTACAACTACAATATTCACCAGATCTAGTATCCTCCTATTATTACTTTTTCTCTTCCAATAAAATTTTTTGAGAAAAAAAAAATTCAAAACTGAAACAGGAGTCAACACCAAGTATTATTTCAGATCTTCGCTTCTTAGAAGGAGACATTTTTCAAAAATTATACTTACAAATTATCGCACAGACAAGAGGACATGAATAATGATGGAAATTAAATTTTACAATAAATATTAAAAGATTTGAGGAACATATTATTTGTGATTTTACTTCCCAAAAAGGTACAAATTTCCAATATATCTAAAAAATATTTGGCAGATTCTAAATAAAACTCAAAAACCCTTAAAACAAAAAAAAATAATAATTTATAAAAGCTTAACACAGTTAAATGATATTCAATAGTTGGGATAGATCTAAAAAATGATTAATGCAGTATTATTGGAAAGCTATAAAAATTATAAAGTACTAAGAGTTAATAATTTTTCATACTTTTAAAATTAATACATTCATATAATGAGCTTTTTTTTTATTTCAAAGCAATTTTACTTTGACATACATCTAAACATTATTATATAATCAACAAAACAACTGAATAATAAACGAAACAAGAGTGACGTGTGACATACAGAAACTTTGGAGAAAACTAAGTCAACTGCAAACAGGAAATATAACGAACTAGTAACATATAGTTTTTACAGTAAAAAGCAGTCATGACACACTCTTTATTTTTTTATCTTTTAGAAACTTTAAAAAAATTGTCAATATACCTCAAAATGATTAAATAAGATGAAAATTGTTATCCCTACTTATGTATTATTGCAACAATTGCCAACTCTATTAATAACTCAATAAGTTGGCAATGCCGATTTCCTATTTGTCGTATGCACTGGATTGAGATCCATGTGCTTTGTTTCATATGTTGCCAATAGGTTGTAATAATATGTAAGTACTACCTTATCTTCAACCCTTTTATATTTCTTAAGCAAATTCTATCTCATTTATTAATGACAGCTTTACAATTTGACAAGTGCATTGTAGTGAATTGGCATAACATGCACCATTGGGACTCTTAACATTATATACCTAATGAAAACAAATCTCTAAATTATAGTGAAAACTCTAAATTATAAAAGTAACTTGAAAAGAAAATTGAGCACAAGATAATGCTGAGAAAGAAAGGCAATATACAATTATAAGTTTGATCTTTAAGAATTCATAATCAAAATTGATAAAATATAAAAAGCACACACTAAGAATATTTTACATATTGGGATAATTCTGACCTTATAACTCCTATAAACTCTTCTTAGGCAGTACTCAATGGCTTTGGCTCCAATGTATAATGTTTTCTATACATTTACCAGTGGTGTAACGGAGAATGTTAGGAGCCCCCTCCTGGAAGTCAGGTTTTGCCTTTAATATTTTATATATTAGGTAAATATGTATTTACCGTATGTCAGGCCTTAAGCCTCTAGAGTCCTGACCCCCCCCCCTCCCTGTGATATGCGGGGGTGTACGTTACGCCACTGAAATGTAAACACTTTAAAGACGCTCTGTTCATTTGTTATAAACAGTCTCCACGACAATGCACATTCAGCTGCTTTCTCTTGACGCTCCAGCAGCCCACGCTTGATTGAAGACGAAACTTTCAATGACAGTGACATTATAGATATAATTTGATAGATTATGAAGATGGACAAGAAGAACGGATTCTTTGAGAGTGGATAAAAATTTGCAGGGATCCAGCTTTCCAACAAAATGGAAAAGCATTTTCTTAAAATAGATACCTGTTGAGAAAGGAGTATAAAATTCCAAAAAAGGGCTTCAATCATGTATATCTAGTTATGACATTTACAAGCAACTGTGTGACCACCCGACCTTCGTCACAAAAACTTATCTCTTACTTTATGTTGCCAAAAAATAAATCAATTGAAATTGAACCTTCAAGTGACAAAAGCGATTTTGAACTTGTTCATTACAGGGCTTTGGATTACGATGAGTAGCAATGAATTAAGTATATGCATTTTGAAAACTTATCTGTGAAACTAATGAGAAACTAAATGTTTTTAAAATGTTTCCATGTGTAATATTTAATTATTTATTTTGTTATGGAAGTATTCTTACATAAATTTCGTAAATAATTGGTACATTTTATAAATGGGAGTTTTTTATATGCGGTCCCTATCCACTGCATGAAAAAAGTTTTTTGTTGTATTTCCACAAATTAGTTTGTTATATGTAAGAATTTATGAAATTTTTGAATATTTTTTTTTGTGCGTTTTTTTATGCGGTCCCTATCTACTGCTCAAAAACAGGTTCAATTGTACATTGCAGTTCAGAATTTGGAAACGTTTTACAGGAAAGCATATCCAACTAAATTGTGTATTTTGATTATTTTCAAAATTTATTGTTGTTTACAGAATGATAATTAAAACGTATAGCTATTTCTAGTTTATAAGCAGAAATAATCCAACTTTGTGAGTTATCTTGAGCATTGGCAATGTTATGATAGTATGTAAGTATCAAATGAGAAAAAACTAATACTGTAAATTTCTAAATAAATTTTCTTTAATTAAGTTACTTAAAAATATTTTTTATGAAACAGTATCCTCCACACCAACTATTTGAAGTTTAAAATGAAATGAATTCTGGAATAATTTTGATTCAAAGTATTAAAATCTATAAATAATTATCAAAATTAAAAAAAAGATACTTTGAAAAAGAGAGAGATAAATACATATTTCAAAAAATAATCAAAACCTTTAAAATTTAGTAATTATTTAACACAATCTTGAACTATAGCTCACATACTAAAAAACTTAATTGTTAATACTATCATGTTTATATATTGAAAAAGGTAGAAGATGTGTGGATCACATTTTTAAAATTTCTCATCTTTGCATTCAAGCATGATGATGACACTAAAAATGACAGATTTAATGCAGTATACATTTTTAACACAAAATAATACATTTACATCAACATTATAAAAGACTACTAGAAAAATGTTTGTGACAAAACATTCAAATGTCCCTTTTTTTAAAAGCTACTTCATTATATGTTAAATGACAAAAGGCAAAACTGATTACAATTTAAACCAATGGCACAAAAGTTTGCATAATCTGGGAAATTGAATATATACTTAATGATATTTCAACATAAATAACTTCCTGAGATTACCCTTTCAATATACTATACTGTTCGAATTAATTGGGACAAATGGGAAAAATGATTTTTTCAAGACCCTTAGCTTTTAATCATTATACATACCTTTAGACAGAAAAATCTCTATATTAGCACACACATGAAAGTATGTCTTCCTTTAACAGAAATGACCTTTTCAACACATCTCAGCATTGATTCCTCTAGTGTAGTGGACTTCTTAATTTCATCATTGGGAAACTACAACTGTATAACACTTTTTATAATTTGGTCTGTTGCCACGCAATTCTTCTTAGCTAAATGATTCTTGAGGATATGCCATAAGTGCTAGAAAGGATTTAGTTCTGGTTAATTACCAGACCAATCAAGCACTTTTATTTTGATTTCCCACCTAAAAGTCTGGAATAATTTCGAAGGGTGACAAGGGGGTAAGTCAGGTTGAAATGATCCGTCAAATGTTTCCAGGAATGGAACAACCTACTGCATAACATTTTTGTATATTGGACAGAATTCATAATGTCTTTAAGAGGAACTAAGTTTCCAGTGCCATTTGTTGTGAAAAAATTTTAAAACATCTGTTTAGAAGGGTGTTTTACAGTACATTGGGTATTTATTATTTGGTAGCAGAGTTTCCCCATCACTTTTTCTAACAATACTTGATTTGTATCCCTATACAAATGAATATGTTTCATGACTTCAAATCTCCTTCTTCCAGTCGTTAACAGTCTATGATCGGTATTTTTTTACCTATGCTTAACATTTTTTTTCATTTTTTTTGAGTTAGAAAATTGTTTTTTCCTCAATCCTGTTGCCTTACGGCCAACTTCCATAAGCCTTTTCTGTATAGTTGAGGTACTCATTTCAACACCATAATCCAATAAATACTTTTGAAAGTCTGTGATTGTCTTCCTTCAATTTATTTTTCTATTTCTTATTCGAATTTTATTAGTTCTTGGAGTAGTTTTGTTTGTTTTTGCACACATTTTTACTTTTCTTTTAGGAGCTGATGATCTGGAATCTTGAAATGTTCTTAATTGTCTGCACCAACTGCAGAAGTTATATTTCTCAGTCACAGAAGTGTGTTCATTAGGAACAATTATTTTAGAAAGCTTCCTCAGAGTAATATCTTACGAACAAGCAAAAATAACACACCTTACACGGAATGCAAAATTATAATAACCAGCTGCCCCACTGAAAGGCTCACAACTGAGCTATCCATACACTAAAAACAATCAAACAAGTAAATTTTAGTAAATGTCGATCTTTCCCACTACTTCAAAAAAAATATAATCAGTTTGAGGCAGCTCAAGTCATCACTGGTAATCACATCCCAACTTAAACAAGAAAAAGATGTTTGTCCCAGTTAATTCAAACACTATAGTATCATAAAACTATATTTAAGTACAATGACAAATAGATTGATCTTATACCAACATATTACACAATTCTAACTTACAAGGTGGAAACATGAAAGTGCACCATAAAATAAAATAACTGAAAATACAATTAATAATTTCAATTTTATTATAACTGCAATTTTATTAAATATAAATGTTGTGATGATTGAATAAATCTGGAGTTCTAGTTAAATTATAATTACCAGATTTCTCACTATATAAAGTAAAATTAATAAGGAATTCCGTATAAAAAAGAAAAAAATATCGGTTCAAGTGTAGTATAGGGGTGCCACATAGGATTTAGCGATTTTTCTTAGGATTTGGTGATTTTTATCAAAATATCATGGTGAGATATCGAATTCATTCTAAAATAAATAATTCCGAAAATAGTACCTTGGCGACCGCTTTTAGTCGTCAAAAAAAGGACTGCGCCAAGTGTCCCCCCTATACTACACTTTACTTGTCAATAACAATATCGCAGTAATGATGAATTTTGTTTTTTTCATCTTTCACAGAAAAAGGGAACAATTATAATTAATGAATATAAAAGGTTTACAATTTGATGTAAAATTTAAAATGAAGTAAGACATTCACATTAAAATTATAGAAGCTTTATTCAAGGTCTAATGAATGGATCAAATTTAGTTATAACATATTTATAATTATTGCAGTTTAAAAATCCAGAGAACGTAAATAATATATATTAAATTTGTTGTAAATAATAAAAGCTTTATTTTACGTAGTTTAAGTTAAAGCAGGAAAAAATTACTGCACGAAACATTTATAAAAACATTAAATACCATAATTAACAATTATAACACTTATAAGAACAAACTAAATTCAAACGCATGTTGTTTTATTAAGAAAATTTAAGACAAACATTTTTTAACTGGGAAAAAAGTAATACAGATAATGACGATTATTAGAGGTGAAGATATTCAATAATCAAATTTTATGTTGTAGATTTTGTAAATATAATTTTTTAAAAAATTCTTTACCTGAAAATCCACTTCATAAAGATCCTTGCCTAGTTTTTTCTGAGCTTCTAAAGTGTCGGCATAGTTCAAGAAATTCTTTAAAACAGTTTTCAATGTCATTTTAATTTGATCATATTTTTACACACTATGTTAAGTATATATAAAAACAAACAAACATGCTTAGAAATAATTGTCAAAAAAATAAAGCTCACATGGAAAGCTACAAATGCGCGTTACAATGTTATTGCCACATTTGTAGCATTTTAATTAAGACATTCCGAGCTTTCGGTTACAGTAAAATACCTTGAATTTCAAAGCAAAAAATTTGACCGCATTTTTGTGGTAACATACATTGATTGATGATTGATAGTTGTTGCATCGACGGACAGTCTCTTTCTCCATAGAAAATGCTTTTTTATAGGTTCAATAAGAATATGTTTAAATAAAATCAAATTAAATGTTTGTATGTAATTTAAAATTATTGCAACAAATTCCCGAATAAAAACAAATTTTTAAGAAATCCCACATAAAAGTTTATTTTAAATAATTTTAATGATTTAGTGTTAAAGAACATATGGTGTCTTAGGAGAAAAACTTTTATGTGGTTTATAGACACATTTCTAATTTTCAATTTTTTCTAACATGATATGGCAGAAAAGCTGGATTACAATGATAGTACGGGAAGTCTTTAGAAACCGGGATTCTAAGCCACTTCAAAATGCACCAAAAACGTCAAACAGAGCGAGTACCATTCAAATGTGGCTGTCATCTATTACATCTTACATCTTGCTGCGTACAGTGTTGGAAATAAGTGGTGATGGGTGATTCTTTAGCAAAAAAATATAGTCCGAAATATAATTACATTTTTTAACACGCTTTTATAAGTTTCACTTGTATGTAACGGAAGCTTTGAATTCGATTTTTATCCCCATTAAAAGGTCAGATTAATTTAAAATTTTGCACTTGTCAAGGACCAATGACAATACAATAATTTCATAATTTTGTTTCATTATCCTGATCAGGATCCTTAGGAAGGACTTCAAGATTTGGTGACTAATTCATTACATCGTTTCCAGATTTGGCGACTAATTACATATACTCTTTTCCAGATTTGGCGACTAATTCCTTATTCCATTTCCAGATATGGGGACTAAAATATTGTTACAACCCTATAATAGCGAAAACGTTTGCGTCAGCCATTTCTTACCATAGCATAAACATTGTCCAGTTTTCCTGAAAATGGGAATAAAAAAAAAAACACACTCGTTCATGTGAAAAAAAATTATGATCTAAGCCAGCGTTTCTCAAACTGTGTGTGGGGGAGGGCGAGCATCTCGAAAAGTCCAAAATAAAATATTTAAAATAATTATTAATTTACCGAATGGAAGCAAAACAAAATTTATTCTGGCATAATAAAAATAAAATACATATTCACACTGATATAAAATACTTATAAATGTGTAAGTGCGGAAAATATTTAATAATTGATTTACTTTTACTAAATTAAAAGCAAGTTTAGAGTAATTACAAGTGACTTCCATGGGCTTGTCATATACAAAATATAATACATATATTGATAATCTGTGCAGTTTATAATATTAAAACCACGTTGTAGCTTTAGCGTCGAAGTACGTTATTATTGCATTCAATACTTTGTTATTTTATGAGGGAGGCACGATGAAAATTATGACTGAAAATTGGGTCGCAAATATGGAAAGTTTGAGAAGCACTGTTCTAACCGTTAAACTCAGACATAAACGATCGTTAGACTCCGAGCAGTTCAGACGCATGAGTCTGAGCTCCCAGATTTTAACGACACATTAAGACAGAGAGAGAGCACGTTAAGTCCCTTGCAGCCCTTATTAGGGTTTTTAAGGACAAGGGAAGGGGCCTCTAGGAAAGTGATGATGAGCGATTCTGAATCCGATATGGATACGAAATCTGAAAAATCCTGTCAAACTTTCACATCAAGATCATTCCGTTCCGGAATTTTGAAACCTGCGACGTCTTTAACAGACTGCCGGAGATTAAAAGAGACAATGGAAAAATTACCATCAGCCGATCAACCTATCATCTTTTTCGCCAACCAGATTGAATGCCCAACACCAGGAGACCCGACTGATGTATATATCCAATTGATGGAACAAAAAAGCCAAGAAAGGGAAACTGGTAAGAGAGCTTCAAATTTTACCGCCATGCACCGACCCCAACTGCCCCGATCATTCTTCATCTGCCCTGGCAGAATCTGACGGAACTAATTTAATCGAAATTTCTCAAACCATGGAAGATAAAAAAACGTAAAAATAATGGTAAAAAAATAAATAAAAGCCCAAAAGCTCAAAGAAATCAAGGATAATCAGGATGACTTTGTCTTTCGTAAAAAAACCCATATATATTAAACCGAACTCTCCTATTAAATCCCCTGAACCTGTAATAACTCAAAACAACTTTGAAAATTTAGAACAAGATGTTGAGTCTTCACTTAGTACTGAAAATGAAATTGATGTTCCTAAACCCAAGCTCCCCTACCCAATCATTCTTAAACTGAAAAAGAATTAAAGAGATCAACTATAAATAATTAATGATAATTACCTAGAAATTACAAGCACAAACTCAGGAGATTACATTAGAATTCTTACTAACAATTATGATGAACATAGAAGCGAAATGCATTTCTTAGAAGAAAGCGATGGCTTTGAACTTTATGTAATTCCCCCGAAAGAAATTAAACGAATAAAAGTAGTAATTAAAGGACTTCCCGGGCGGCACTAAACCATCAGATATTCAATTAGACCTAGAAGAACTTGGTTACACTGTCACCAGTTGCAACCAACTCATTTCCAAAGTTAATAAAAACCCACTGCCTTTTTTCCTCGTAACCCTTCCACAAGAAATTCAATTAATTTACCAATTTTTGATCTTACCCGCTTGGGATATATGCAAGTTAGAGTTGAGGGGTACCTCATTAGAGGTATAACTCAATGTTTCAGATGCAACAATTTTTACCATACTGCAGTGAATTGTCATTTAAAGCCACGTTGTCTGAAGTGCGGGGAAGGGCACAGAATGTAAAATAAAAGAACGGCAGGAGAATCCCTTCTGCATTAATTGCCAGGTGTATGGGCATACAGCCTGCTACACAAAGTGTTCAAAATTCCCTCAACCGAAAAAAGGAACCCCCGTTTTTCATAATAAAGCCAAGAAAAATTTCGATAGTAAAAATACCATCGAAGGAATTTTTTTCGCTGATGCACTCACAGGCAACTCCTCAAAAATTAATTTCCCAGCGCTAAATAATGAATCTTAGGAAAGTCAAAGTCAACCCCTGATCATCCCCGATAAAAACAATAATGCAAGTGACATACAAAATTTAATAGAACTATTCAAAATTATCTCAAATCTTATAAAGCAATTCCCAAAGTTAATAGAAATTCTTCCCGCACTTAAAGCCACTAATGATTTCAAGCAGAAAACTTTCCTAATTTTAGAATCTCTTTTAGAAAGTTAATTTTTTATTAACTTCTAAATATTTCTAAAAATTTTTAAATTTTTCTACACTTTAAACTTCTATATATCTTTTAATTCCACTTGCTTGCTTTTATCTCAATAGTTGAATTTTTTCTACCGAACAACAGCTCTCTCATTCAATAGTAACCCTTCTAATGCAAGTCGCCGAAACCAAGTCTGTCTGATTGCTTCCCATTGGTTCCTGCCTTCATTTGCCACGCCTATCTCCCAACCACGACTGCAATACCAAGCCCAGTCTAGTCCCAGATATGGAATGGAGGAGTCTGCCATGATTCCAAGTTCCAGTCAAGTATAAACGTCTAAACTCAGATATAATCTATTTTTCTAAATTCTCTTGTTGAATCTGTGGAATGAAACATCATTCATTGTTTCATTTTACCAAAAACAGCTGAGAATCGATTCAGAGATTTCATCGGAATAAATAATTTCTCACAAACTCCGATTCAAAAAGTGTACTTTTGTGTCTAATATTGATACAAGTTTCAGAGAGAATATTGGGCTCTTTTTAGTGAAAAATAGCATTGACTTAACATATTCTTTCGCATGAAATATTTGAAGCTTAGCTCTTCCAGATTTCCTTCAGTTGGTTTGATCCTACATTTTGCAAACCAGGCCGTATCGACGCACTGATAGGATGCCATTGGGTATTCTAGATTCTAAAAAATGACGCATTTAACAATGATTCATCAATGAATAAATGATAGTTTAAAAATCTATAAATGCATGTTTTTATGTTTAATCGAACGAAAATGTTAAAAAAAAATATTTCTTAATATAAGAATAAAATAATTAACGAGAAAATTAATGTCATTGTGGTAAAAGCTTGGGGTGCTTTGTACTACATTTTTACACTAACTCAGCATTTCGGAATAGAACTAGTAAGAAATTATAACAATTAATATTGAGCACCCCACGCTTTTATCCCAATGACATTAATTTTCTCGTTACTCATTTTATTCTTATATTAAAAATGATTTTTTTACTTTTTAGTTCAATTTAAAATAAAAGTGTACTTTTTTATTTTTTTTTTATAATTTTTTTCTTTAAACTATATTAAAGAGAATACATAAAAAAAATGAATTTTTAATGTCAGTTTTCGGCTTATTTTGCATTAGAAATTTTGAAGCAGCCTTAGAATAATATTTTTAATGTAATTCAAGAAATTAAAATATTAGATATGTAGAGTTTCTCAACTCCTCATTCATTGCGATCTGCGTGTGCGCGAGACCTCCAGCAATTGCGAATAGTGCTTACTCGTGCAGGCACCTAAGATGCAATCTACGCATGCGTCAGCTCTTCAACTCTAGCGACCCCGCGCATTCAATCCTTTTCGAACACTTCCCTGGCAGCACACGCGTCCCTCCGAAAGCAGTTACCGAACATGAAATAAAACAAGTAATCTAAATCTGAAAACATCGCCTCGTTCAATAATCATCCTGTCTCCCACAGAAATTTGTACGTATATTAATCGCTCAAAAAACATTTCCTTCAGATTTATAATTCTTTTTATTAGTAAATCCAATTTTCTTTTGAAACACTTGAAATATTAATTAAATTTAGGAAATCTTGTAATTTAAACACAAAATAAAAAATTATAGAAATTTGAGAAAATAGTATTGAATGAATAAGTTTAATTTTTAAGTGTTCACTCTTATCTTCTTTATTTTTTACTGATATTTTATATATTTTTTTTATCTATTATTATTTTTATATAATGTTTCTATAATAAAACTATTTTTGATTACTTTATATAATAATTTTTAAAGTAAAAATCAATGTTTAATTTATACAAATATGCAAATAAAATAACAAAAAAAATTATTTTGACTGAAAATTTTATCTTAATGAAAAAAATTTATAAATTTTTTTTCGTTTTTTTAAATTTGGGGCCTTTTTCCTGTGAAAGATTAATACAGTTTTTTATCTTCTCCGTTGGTTTTCCTTTACTTGAATTTTAAATTTTTCAATTTTTAAAAGCAGCTTTTGATTATTTTGAAGATATGTTTTATAAAAAAGAATCTTTTATCACTTGTACTCGATTCTTCCTAAATAGTTTTTTCCCCTTTAATATCAAAGTATGTCAAATTTTTTGAGATACACTTGATCATCAAATTTACCATTGCAATCATAAAATTAACTCCTTTCTTGAATAATTTTATTTATATTTTTCAGACATGTTTCAAACTTATAATATATTAATCAATATTTAATGATTAGAAATGTTATCTCTGTAAATTGTTTTAAAGTGAAGACTTAACGAAGAGGGTATATCATTCTCTTAACTGCCACATCACATTTACTATAGGGAGAAAAGAGTCAAATTCAAATGTTATAATCCTCTTTGCATTCTGTTTTCCAAAATTTATTTTTCCAAATGCAAACGCAGTTTTGACGTTATTCTTAAAAAAATACAACTATCTCTCCAATCGAAAATCTGATAGTACTTCTAAGCATTTCAATAACTTTTTTATTTCTTTTTTATTTTTAAACATACTGCAAAAAATATACTTTCGCGCGCTATATGTTTTCACTATCTTTATTATTAAAGTTAGAGAATAAAGTCGGACCTCTATTTAAGGTATCCGACTAGGTTCAGATATAAATTTTTCAAAAATTGATTTTCTGAATAATTTTATTGTTTTAAAGAACATAAATAGGCATAAAAAGTCATAACTATTAAATAACTAACATGTATCGCCCTTTATTTGAAAAAAAAAAAAGAATTTTATTTTTAGGAAAATTTAGAAAAATCTTTTAAGTTAAGAAAACGTGATAAATAAAAATAAATTGCAGGTTAGGCAATTTTAACGTCATTGATATACTTCTTATCCCTCTGAAGTGTCACAAACCGCAAGATAAACAAATAATATAAAAAAAAATTTAAGTCAATTCCTATTTAGATCACCAAAGAAAATTTTATTTTAGCTACTTTTTATTAAATAGTTACAATTAATATAAATACGTATATACATATGACAGAATCACAGCATTAAGTGGTAATTAATTTTTATTAATTATCATTAAAGTATCGTATTGTCATCCAAAACAATAGTGTATATAAAATTTCAGTTTAACTTAATGCTTTAAAACGTGAGAAAAAAACCTTTTCACAAGTTATGACACAAGTCGCCAAAAATGATGCCAACGTGGCTGTATTTGTAATTCTTTAAGTAATTAGTTTTAATTAATAAATTTGTATTAATTATAATTAAATTATTGTATTGTCATCCAAAAGAATCATGTATATGAAATTTCAGCTCAATTGAGAGCGCTTTAAAATGTATTTTATTAACGATTGAAAATTCCACCAAGATAAATAAATAAATAAACAAATAAATAAATATAGAGAGAATGTGACCTAATAGTAGGAATTTAAAAATAGTTTAAGAAATAATAATTTTATTAGCATTTAAAATTGATGGTCATGATTTTTCGTCAAAATTACTGCATGTTCTATGCTAAAAATGGCTGTTATGTATAATTTCATATTTTATGTATAATGTTATAAATTTCATTGCATTTGATTGGATTATTTAGAAAATATCCCGTTTTTCGTGCATAAATTATCATGAAAAATTCATTCTTCAAAAAACGAATTTAAAAAAAAAAATATTATTAGTTAGATATAAAGTAAATGCTATAAAAAGAACCTAAAAAACTCTCTAGTTTTATGTATTAGTTCTTCTTCCTCAATAATTAATTTCTTTTTTCCCTAATGACCACCAACACCAAACATCAAACACTTAAAAGCACTTTTTCAACCTAGTTGGATACTGTAAGGATCTACTGCTTGCACCTGGCAACAGGTCGAACGATACACACGAGATCTGGCAGCGGGCCCACTATATACAGAGGAGGACCTGGCAATGACAGGGAAGACCAGACCGGAGGGGACTGAACCAGGGGAGAAAGGAGAGCGGTAGCGAGAAAACCGAAGACGAGAAGAACGTGATCGGAGGAAGAAAGACGGCTGGATGATGGATTGTAATCTTGTACCATCTTGATATTTTCTTCTTTTTATGAAGTGTCCCATAGAAGGAGTTAAATAAAACAGAGGGATAAAATTCTGACTGTAATTATTTTTTTCACAATTTGAACACGACCCGATCCGAAAAGAACCCACAAGTTTACAGATACCTTAACGAAATCAATAAATTCCGAAAAGAAGTTCGCTATGCGGAAAATTCGCTATAATCAGAGATTCATTTTCAATATATTTTATGACCATGGTAGCCAAATGGTCAAGGTTACAGACTCGTAGCCGACATCTCATGAGTTCGAGCCGTGTTGAGCGGCTGATGCCCGTTAAATCTGTCGTGGCTCAAACATCCTCCGGTTGGTGCGATGTGGAACTTAGGAGAGGGGAATCCCGTCACTTAAATATGGTTCAAAATTAAGAGGCCCGTCTCCAAAAGCCCTTGTGTAGCTTAATAGAATGATGTTAATATTCACTCACTCATTCAATATACTTTATGTGCTTGGTTCCAAAAAAATTTGTAAGATAGAGAGATGCGCAAAATATAGAGGTTCATAAAATATTTGGTCCGACAATAACTCAATTGTTTTAAATGTATTGCTTATTGAGAAAGCAGCATAAAAACTCAAGTTTGCAATAATTTCAAACAATTGTCATATTAATTAAAGTTCTCAAATTTATTTGATTTCATTTTTTTATGCAGGAATAAATGTGCTTCACAATGAGGAAACTTCGCTATCAGAGCTTAATATGGGAAAGCAGGAAAATTTTTACTATCATTTTAGAACACTAAGTAGCAACAAGAATATTGAAAACAAATGTTATTGATTTCCGTTGCTTTAAGGGAATGGTGGACTTTGAAATTGGCGAAAATCGTCCAAAATATGGAATTTTTTATGATTATGATTTTCTTATTCGGGCCATATGCAAAAAACCGATTGCTTAATTTTATTAAAAGTTTGCATTTAAAAAATTTTAAATGGACCAAAAATGTAAACAAAAGCTTTCAGGTTGTCAAAGGGTTTTTTTTTTTTTAATTTTAGAATTAATATTTTCGTGTTTAACAACACACTTTTTAACCCCAACCTTTAACTGTTCTATCGCTGTTTACTTATTCCTTTTTGTTTAAAAAAGTCGAAAGTATTCCCTGTTTTAAAATTGACATCTTTGATTCGTCTGTTTCTTATTATTTATCTCTACGGAATAAAATTTTTTGTATCTAAAACCCAAAAAAAGTTAAAAAACATCTTTGTCCTGTATTTGTTTACAATGGATGCTTTTTGTAGGGCTATCAAAACCAAAAGGTAGGCCCCAAAAAAAAGGGTTTGTGTGCATCCAAAGTAAAAAAGAGAGGGGAAAAATCCATAAAGTGTTTTTTGATAGTATTTGGGGTTTAAAAACTCTATTTCTTTTTTAAAATTCAATTATTATGCATACTAAAAACTCATTATAATGGGTTAGATGCTGGTGAAAATGAACAATATTTGAATGCAAGTCCAGAAAATTTCAGATGTTTCCTTCTACATAAACATCAATTTTTTGTCTATGAGAAAAGTACATATGTTTTGATGAATAATGATATGTGGTCTTTTTTTTATGTAACATAAAATGTGATGAATGTGATATGTGTCATTGGATGTTGAGTGTAATGGTGCATGGTTTTCTTAAAAAAATAGAACTAAAATAAAAAAGCTGAAAAATATTTAATTCTGTATTCTCTAGCCCACGAGATGAAAAAACAAATTTTGAGGCAAATAAAAAGTCGTTGAACTTTTCTAAAAATTGGGAAAGGTCATGCAGCATTAGAATTTTTTCTCTATTATTGGATTCATGCAATGGAAAGAAAACTTTCCCCAAAATTTTTTTAAATTATTTGAAGAAAATTTAGTTTTAAAGGACATTCTTGAAATTTCGGAAAGTGGCCCGAAACACCATGAAATTTGCTCGGATTTTTAAATGTGTTATAGACATCACCGTTTCATATGATGGAACATGGCAGAAACGGGGACATTCATCTGTAGGGGATGGGAATGATCGACATTTTGAGGGGGCTCATTATCGTTCGAAACCCTTTTCCAAAATATTCCCCAAAATACCCGCAAAAGGATCTTGGAGAAAATAGCCTGAGATCCATATGGTACAAATCACACCAAGAAGAATGCAGCGGAAATTATGTGGATCTTCAATGCCAGGGAAATTAAAGCTGCAGAAATTACAGACAAATATAGAATGAACTTTGTTCTTTTTTGTTTAAATTTTTCATATGAGAAAACTAACTATTTATTATTAACATATTTTGGTTTTCATTTTTTTTCTTTAAATTTTAAATTTTCTCTTTTCGTATTTTTTTTAAATTTTTTTGTTTTTTGTTGTTTTATTTATGTTCGACTAACACCGTTGGTTTGCCAACCCGCATGTTTGCCGTGTGCGGCGTCCCGTAAGGAGGAAAATGGTGTTCTGGGGATCCTTTGTGTTCCCTTTGGCCCACCTTCACGAGAGGGGGCGGGTGAGCCCCCTGTCAATCGGCTGGTTACCTCTCTTCGGGCCCCGAAAAGGCACTGCCGGGGTTAGGCTACAGATAAGGGGGGTCGGTTTTTGAAACCCCCGCCCTGATTTGCTTTTATTCTGGGTTTTACTCCGGTAAGCGCCGTGCCTGGTTTTTTGGTACCCGGGACACGCCCCCTTTTTTGGGCTCCCGGGGGGGTGGAGGGTTGCCAGGACGAATTTGTCACGCGCCTAGGATCCAAGCTGCTGGGCGGGAAAAACCTTGTTTACCCCTCAAAACGTCGATGAAATGTGTCCCCAATTCAAGATTCCAACTAATTTCCTTCCCAAAAAATGAATTATCAAAAAAATCGCCATTTACTATCCCCGCCCTTATCGGAATAGGTGGTGAACCGAAATCATAAAACGATTGCGTTCCGGGGGTCTACTAATTTAAACAAATCCCTCTTAAACAAAAATCTTTTCTTCTAGCGAAATCCTTTCTGGATTGTCCTGTTTCTATAGCTCCACACAAATCCCTTTTAACTCTTGTCGAGGTGTCATTTCTGAACCTGATCTTTTACCCCTACTGATTGGAAATCCTTTTATGGATTTTCGAGTCAGGTGTAATCAAGGGTTGAAAAAATAACAAAAAAAATCATTAAAAATTCCTACCAAACATATAATATTAACTTTTAAAGCCCCCCTTTCCAACAACACAATAAAACCGGCTACCTTAACTGCAAAATTCGCCCGTACATTCCAATCCTCTGTTTTAAGTGCCAGAGGTTCGGGCTTTCCAACTTCTTGCCATGGGAAAATGACTTGCTCTGATTTTCCCTTCTTCTACTGACTGCATTCTAGAGCCAAAATGCATTAACTGTTCACAGTCCCATCCATCGAATTCTAAACTGTGCCCTAAATGGAAAATAGAGAAAAAAATACAAGAAATCAAAACTAACAATAATATATCTTACATAGAAGTTAGAAAACTAATACCCCCTCAAATATCCTAAACATATGCCCAAGCTACTAAATCTTCACCAATATCCATTACAACGCAGACAGATGAAAACATCACTAAAATAAAATGTCCACCTTTAAATTTACTGTCCCCGCTTTCATCTCCTCCAAAACCAAATATATCAATATGTTCTCCTACTGTTACCACATCATCCTCAACCCAAGTACAACTCTTGACATCCATTTCTTCAACAGCATCTACAGTATCAGATCCTCAGCCACCAACTCCCATGTCTGATGCAAAAGAGAAAACGAAATAACAACTACCTCAGGCACATGGCCCCCGAAAAGATGGTAAAAAAACAAACTTAAAGAATATGACAAATTTAAAGAAAAAACCGGAAAAAAACATTACTTTGAAGATAGCGAGGGAAGAAGATTCCCACTATGAATCAACTCTCGTCTCCAAAAGATCTCGGAGACGGAAAACTTTTAAAGCCTCGGATGAGATGGACACAGACGCTAATCTGTCTGACACGGATTACGTCACAGATCTGGCATCTGAGGAATATAAGAGCCTTTTAGAGGCTGATTTTAAACCAAGTGGCAGCTAATCCCTTGACAGGGCCCCTTTTGCCAATTTCTCCCAAAAAATAACTTCCCTGATTTCGTGATTTTCCCCACTACTATCTATTTTTTTTTAACTCATTAAAAATGACTTTTGCATTAAATTGAGAGTTAACCTGTTTTAAACTAAAATATAAGGAAAGTTTTTAGTGATTTTATACTTTCAAGTGCTTTTACCAATGTTTGGCGCAGTTTAGCCAAAAAGGGCTCTTGCGCCACAATAAACCCAACATTCACTCACTCACCCACTCACCCTAACAACCACACTAGCAGGAGGATATTTGAGCTCTCGACAAATTCAATGTGCATCACTCCCCTACACGGCAGTGCGGGTCTTCAGCAGCACTAGGCTCGAACTCATACACCAGCCGCAAGTCTGTTACCTTGACCTCTAAGGTACCATGTCACATTTATAAAAACTACTGTTCAAAAAATATCACACGTTGGAACAATATATACATATAGGGAGTAAATTGTTTTAAGTACACAACGTGTAAAAAACGTCTTTTAGATGCGGTTTTGAAATCACTGCAAATAAGATTTTAGAATCCAATAGTTTTTAGTCCAAGGTGGTCTCGCAGTAAGAACTCAACATGTAATTGAAAAGAATAGCTTATTCCTGACAAAAGAGGATTACATTAATTTTAAAAAAAGCAAAAATGTAAGAACTATTATTGTAGAAAACCATTTATAGAAAAATATGAGTACCATGATTAAAAGAAATAAATCACAAGGTATTTAGAAACATCGGAAAAAGAAGCAGAAGAAAAATGGAAAAATAATAACTGTTAAAAACTGAAAAAATTTCAAACCAAAAAAAGAAATCACTATCACGATGTAAAAAGATTAACGGTGAAATGTTATAAATCCGCGCGATTCTCTCTTTAAATTTTTTTTATATATATATATATTCGTGGGATTTGAATGTATTGAAAATAATTCGAATAATTTTCAATATATCCAAAAATTCCAAATTTTATTTGTGAATTTTATATTGACTAAGGAACACATTTGAATTGATTGATTGAATATTAACGTCGCACTGTTCAGCTACACGAGGGCTTTGGGCGACGGACCACGTAATTTTGAACCATGGTCAAGTGACGTGGACGACACCTGAGCTGGCACCCCCTCTCCTAACTACCACACCACACCAACGGGAGGACGTTTAAGCTCTCGACAGACTTAACGTGCATTGCTGCCCTACACGGCGGGTCTTTAGTGGTACTGGGCTCGAACTCGTGACAAGGTAAGCCACGGTCCGATACCTATACCACTCGGCTACCGCGGCCACAAAGGAACATTTGAAAATGCATCAATTAAAAATAAAGTTGAAGTAAAATTACAATTTGCTGCCGGTGAAAAAAGAATTATTTCCGATAGATTTACTATCGTGGCCATGCAAATTTACATTGTAAACATCTGCTATAAAACATACAGCTGCCAAATTATTTAACCTGTCTGTAAATCCATATTTTCATTTTGCTACATATGCTTATCACATTTCATAATGGCCAAAATAAGCAAAATATCAATCAAGAATAAGAATTTAAAAAAAAAAAAAAAAAGATTATTAGAAAATAAATTGCCAATTTAGTAATCCTTTTAGTCCATAAAAATTGAAGGTGGAGCCCAAATATTCTTCTAAACCATTTCATAAATGTGTTTACAATATTTTGAGGTAGTTCCTGATCCCATGCAATTTTCATTTTCGATAGTTCCAGCACAATAGTAATTTTGGGAGCAATGTAGACGGCGCCAACATCCCAAAGGGATCGAAAACTTTTTGTACAGTAGACAAAACTAATCGTTTGGTTATTTTCGTTTCACACGTTAATGATTCGAAATTCGTGCAACATTTCAAAACATCATTATCCAAGTCCCAGATGATACCCCCAAAAAAGATTCGCATGAGTGTTTATCAACACTTTTATTCGCCACATTATTCTCAAAAATACGTAAATCAAAACATCCTTCCGACATTATTAATTTAATTTTCTCAATAAATATCTCTATTTCATCAACACTGAAAACACCAGTTACACAATTATCAACATAAAAAGATTTTAACTTTTGTGCAACTTCATTATAATCAAGACTACAATTTTCTAAAAGATACATTCAATAAGTAAAGGCTAGAAGACACCCCAAACACAACTCGACAATGTCTGTACACCAGTGCTTCTCAAACTTTCACTACTGGCGACCCAATTTTCAATCATAATTTTCATCGCGCCCCCCAAAAAAAGTAATAATGTATTGAATGCAATAATAATGCACTTTGAGTATTAAATTTTGTTAAGTTACTTTTAAGTAATATATATTTTAAGCAAGTTATATATATATATATATACTTTTAAATACTAGTTATAATGTTATGTTATTTTCCTCTTTTCTCTAATTTTAAACAGGAACAGATTGCAAAATGATATTTAATTAACAATTTATTTCCATCATCCATTTCTAGAAGTACAAATGTCATAGAACAGTAATATAAAAAATAAATTTTAAGTCAATTCCTATACTTAGCTGCCAACAAAAGAAAAATTTATTTTAGTTACTTTTATTAAATAGTTACAATTAATACAAATATGTAATACGTATGACAGAATCACAATGTTGGTTACAAAAAATAGAAAAGCACTTTTCTCTTGCTAATTTTCTCACTTTTCCCTTCTATATATGGCATTGAACTGTTCTTTTTGTGTGTGTGTTACTATTTATTCATTAATTAAATTTAATTAGTGCAAGAAAATAGTGTAGTAAAAGAAGAAACTACCACACACACTTCAGAAATTTAAAAAAATAAAAAAATAAATAATGTATTTGAACTTGAATGAATGAATAAAAGTATTTTATCTACGACTGAAAATTTGTATATATGTATAGAGTGAAATTATAGTAGAAATTGAAATAGGCCTTACTTTATATTGCGCTTCCCATCATATACATCACATCTGTCATTCCCCTCACGAGCGTCTGCGGGTCAGGCCAAACTATTTGGACGTCTGTGCAAAACATGTAGTAATGCTGTACCTCGTACAATTCCAATCAGTCTCTTGGTCGATCTGATGCTCTTCTATAGCTACCAACCTATCCTGAATGTACATTTTATAATTTGCTCTTTAGCTGTAATTCACGGTATTAAGTATTTACTGCAGAAGATTGAAACAAAACTACGGATATATTTTGGGTCAAGCGAACATTTTACGATAATAAGGCATCAACAGTGTACACAGACGAGCATAGCTCCGAAATTAAAATCAAGGGAATATTCCTCAAGAATACTTGAATTTTGATTTACCTAATTACTGAAGTAAATGGAGTAAAGAAAAGCCCCTTGTGCGTTATTTGCTCAAAAAATATTGGCAGCAGTATTGAAAAAGGAAACCTAATAAACTTAAGTAAAAAAGACATTTCCTGAAACGCTTCATGGTGAGTAAGTACATTAACAAATCTCGAGAGTTCTTTGAAAAAATTAAAATCATATGAAAAATAAAAAATTTTTTAAAAACTTTGTCAGTGAATGAAAAGCTTTTACTTACTTCTTACAAAGTATCATATAAAATAGCCAGATGTAAAAAGCCCCACACTAGCTGTTGAAGAGCTTATTTTGCCTGCAGCAATTGAGATTGTAGGAAGTATGTTTGGAGACAATTTTGCCAAAGAGTTGCAGTCCATACCCCTATCAAATGATACTGTTCTCGTCGAATTGATGATATCAAAGCTGAAGATGTAGAGCAACAGCTTTTCGGGTAAGTTGCGTGATATAAATTGTTTTCAATCTAACTTGATGAGGCAAATAGATAGCAATAAAGATGCTCATTTCATTGCGGTATGTTCGATTTTTGGGATGATATGTCAGCAGTAGAACTTACTTTTTTGCAAACTAACAAAACTTAAAGCAACAGCAATAGCATTATTTGGATATTTTAAATAATTTTATAAACGTGAGGTAAATATAGAGTGGAAAATTGTGTCGGAATATGCACCGATGGCGCTTCGTACAATGTCAGGAAGGAAGATTTTAAAAGTATACAAGCACTTGTTAAACAAAAATCTCCACTGTGCATCTGGACACATTGCATGATCCACAGAGTAGCTTCCCTGGCTTCCAAAGAAAACGATCCTGGTCTGAATATTGTGATAACGACAATTGTGACTGTAGTAAATCATATAAAAATGAGACCCCTAAAATCGCTATTAGAATCTTTTCTGACTTCTAAAGACATATGCAGTGCATTCATCATTGCTATTTATTATGAAGCAAGATGGTTATCACGCGGAAATTTTGCAACGTGTTTTATGAATTAAGAAATGAAATTACCATTTTTCTAGAAGAGGAAAAACTTACCGGAAGCTGAGAAATTTCGTGATGGTTTATTTCTGATGAAGTTGAGCCACTTAGTCGATATATTTGAGAAATTAAATATATTGAATCTCTTCAACTTCAAAGGATCCAATGTACATATATATGTTTGATACGAAAGATAAAATTAATGCCTTTTGTAGAAAATTAGAATTATGGAGCCGAAACTTAAAGCAAAAACCTAGAAATGTTTGAAAATGTGCGGATAAATGTGTGTACAAACCTTACAAAACTGAAATACACAACATGGAAGTTGTTTATAAACTATTAAATATCATTTAGCTTATGTTGGCAAAAAGTTTTAAAAATATTTTTGTTGAGGACAACTTGATAGCAAGTTACGAATGGGTTAGATATCCTTTTCAAAATACCCCAGAAGGGCTGTCAACTATCGAAGAAGGTTGTAAATTTTCATAGATTTCACATCCAGTGGCGAAATTAAAAGACAATTTTGTAATAAACTCTTTCACCTTTGGGCAGAAGTAGATGATGAATTTTCTGCACTGAAAACAAAAGCATTTCGTACACTACTACCATTTTCAACATCGTAAAATTTTGTGAAACCTGATTTTCGGTGGTGGCTGCTTTGAAGATTTATATAGATCTCAGCTAAATATAGAAAAGAACTTAGAGTGTCAATTTCCAATATTAAGCCTCATTTGAAAACCTTTGCTCTGCAAGACAAGCCCATGGAAGTCACTAATAATAATAATTTAACTTGTTCTTAAATTAGTATTAATAAATTAAGTTATGTTACATTAAAAATTGATACATTTTATAAAGTACACTGGCTGAAGTACCTGTTCTGCGATTATTTTTTTTAAAAAAATAATACATTATTCTTGATATAACAGCTTAATTGTAAGGAGAGAGTAAAACCAAATGCACAAATAAATGTATACAAAAATATAAAATGATTTTTTAAAATGAATGCTCCTATTATAAATAGTTTAAAATGAACTGTAATTTTAAGCCTCACAGAATTATACTTAGAATTAATATTAAATAAGGAAAAATGAATGTAAAATTCTAAAGAAGAATAATTGTGTTGTTTTAATACTTCAGCGAGAAAACCTTCAAAAATGTTTTAACTGAGGAGCAGGCGCCCAAATCCACGCTTAACGTTAATGGTCGCGCGGTGTGACTCAAGTCACCCCAATCCTTTTTATAATTATTATTTTTTACTATAAACGATAAAAATCACAATTCCAGTGAATAATTAAAAGAAAAATATACTCTTACCTACTTTCATGACTTTGTGCATTTCTTTGATGATTTGAGAAAAATCCACAAAAACTAAAAGAAAACTGTTCCAAATGTGCGTGATCTTATTAGAGAACATAAATCACAAACACTTTACACTAACAATACAAGAAAGTTATTTGCAAGCAAACTGTCAGCATATTTTGCTCACAAGTATTGTAATTTTGCTGTTCTTTGATGATCTACAAAATGGTATGTTGAACCTTTTCTTGCTTATGTCTTTTGGCAAGACGAAGTATTACATTTATGGCTTCATAGCTTTCTTGATAGAGTTCTTTAGGCAGCATTTGAAAATTTCATTCAACTCAAGCGTTTCCAAGTCTATCCCTTTAACTCATATTTACTTTGCTATCACGATTAGTATGCAATATTTCATCAGGTTCCTTCAATTGTTTGATCAGTTTCAATTCCTTCAATAGAGATCACAGATGCCTATTTTTTTATATTCTGCTCATTTACATTTATAAACCATACAAGTCGTACAACACAGCAATCAAAACTACAAAGTTAATCATAGGAAAAGTATAGCATATATTCATAGAAATATTTTTGAACAAAAGTGGTCGTGTAGGGAACTCCATCAAAACAAGTACCTGATTGTAAAAAAACGTTTGCCAGCTCTCAAAAGAGGCATACTTGTGACATATTCATTTTAGTCTCTACTAAGACTGTCTACTAATAGGAGAATACTGTCAAGGTCACTGTTAACGAATAAACAGTTTTACCAGAACAATAATTCTGTGAGCCTGGAGTAACCAGCGTCTCATGCGACTGCTCCCATGTAAAATACCGTGTACCTTCGATACGAAAACATCAAATGGATGTCAGTTCTAGAAAAATAATTGTAAAAATCGCTTTTCATTATTCATTATATGTTTTGTGAATACTCATAAAATTACATCTTGGCCAAATAATCCTTCAAAGTGCCAATATGTGCTTATCCATTTATCATAAAACTCATTCAAATGGGAAAAAGCAAAAGAAAAATATTTTTTAAAAATTTTTCCTAAAAGAAAAAGACTGAGAAAACTCCAGTAAGTTTGAAGGTCAAATAATCAAAAAGATTATAACAAAAGAAGTATCTTACGGATTAAAAAACGTTAAAAAAAATTCTCATCGTGGATTGCAGAAAAGAAAAATAAAATGTTTTTTTTTATTTTTTTTTAGGATCAAAAAGCTAATGAACGTTTGAAGGGAATTTTTTGAAAGTGGAAAAAAGATGATATAATAAATTATACAGTGTAAATATGTATTTTTTATTTTTTTGAAAGCATTTTGTTTTATTTCATTCAAAAAAAATTTTTTTTAACCCTTTTTTTTTTCAATATGCTCGCGCCCCCCCTTATTATTCCCCCCCGGGGGGCCCCCCGTTTTAGAAAAACTACTGTACCAATTGTTTTTCATTGCATGGGGAAAAAAATTTAGATAATCTCTATCTTCGGGGAAAAGACAGCCTCAAAAAGCCTTTTCAATATCGGGTAAAATTTCCCATTGATAAATTCTAAAACGATCTAAAAGTCAGGTATTAGTTCAATAAAATTTACGCATTTATATAAACAGTCGTTCGAAGATGGTTTTTTTCACGGCTAACTCAATACGGTCGTATTTTTTTAGTCCCCTATCTAATTTAATCACAGGCCTATGGGGGAAAAAGACATTCATTGTTCAATTCTACTTCCCGCCCCGTTCAATATATTTAAATCTTCCCACCCCCCTAAACACACTTAAATTAAAAAAATTTACTTCCCCTTTTTTTAATTTTTTAATCCTTTCCAAATTTTTTTTTTAAAATTTTTCGTTCATTTTTTATTTAATTCTTTTCCCAGGGAAGTTTTTTTTTTTTTAAAAAAATCTTAAATTTAAAATTTTTTTTTTCTTTAAAAATTTTTTCCCTAAATTTAGCCCCAAATTTTCCTTTAAATTCTAAATTAATAAGTTTCTTTAAACTAATTTTTTAAAGTTCTTTTAATTTTTAAAACTTCCTCCTTTTTAATTTCATTAGTTTAACCGAAAAATTTTTAAATAAAATTCCCAGTTAATTTTCCCAACTTAACCCCCAAAAAAACCCATTTTTTCTTTTTAAAAACCAAAAAACCCTTTTTTTTTCCCATAAATCTTTTTAAAAAAAATTTTTTTTTCCAAATTTTAACCTAAAGCTTTCCAAGGGAAACTGGGGTAATTAAACATGGGGCTTTTTCCCCTTTGGGGAAATCCCAAAAAACCCATTAGAAAAAATCCACATATTTTTTTCCCATAGCGCTTCAAAAATACATTCATATGAGCGTTTCAAATCACTGAATTCAAAAGAAAACATGCTGTGATGTTTCGGGTTTTTTTTTGTTTCCCCGAAAAGAGAATAAAATTTTAGTTTCCCAAAAAAGGGGCCCTTTAAAAAAATTAGTAAACTTTCACTGTAAAACTATTTTCACAAGGGGGATAATCAGAACTCGAACTTTTATTTTCCTTACTTTTTTGAAAAACGAATTTTAAAAATATACTTTCGTTTATGTTTCAAAAGATAGAGAATTTCAGTTTTTATGGAACAAATTTTTGATTATAATTTTATCTCATTTTTTGGGCACAAAAATTTCAAAATGAGAATAATTACATTTAGAACAATTAATATTATTTTGAATCAATTTTTCTTAAATGACCAGATCTATTTAAAGATTAAAAAAAGCACCTTTTCTTAATAATTATCTCTTTTGCATTTAAAGACATTTTTCTAGCATTAAAGCTTTTTTTCACTGGATGATATTTCACAAAAAATACGTTATTGATTTTCTTACCTGGGGCCCTTTTTGAACTCAAAGGGCTGAGCAGTATGAATTCAGTCGGTTTATTAACCCTTTCTTTGGGGATCCTTTTTTGGATAGGTAAAACGGTTTTTGCCAGTTAAACATCTTTTCCCCCTTGGACCTCCAGGCGAAGGAAAGACATTAAATGTTCTAGAGTACGTGACCCTTTTTGGCCTGTTTTTTATTCCTTTTTCTCTCCCAGGCCACCAGGTTTTCCCCGGGTAGAAGGATTCTAAACGGTGTTGGGAATCCCATATTTTCTTGTGTTCGTCCGGCCCCCAAAACGACAGTAATTTTTTTTTCTAGTTCATCGTACAAGGCGGGCAAATCAGTTTTCTTTTCGAGAAACAGGTTTTTTATTACTAAACTTGAAAATTCACGTACGTAAATTTACAGCGACTTCACGGCCGATCTCCTTTTTTTAAATTGATCAATGACTTTTGGATAATTTTTCCCCAGTTGCAGGAAACTCAACATTAACGTTTAGCTTTGATTTCGGTTCCAGGATTGCTATAAAAATTGCACTTGTCTTCTTCCGCAATGCTTTTTTCATTGAGAATTTTCTGAAACCGACTCCCGAAGGAAAAATCTTTAGCTTCGCCACTGAACTTCTTCAATTGATTTTCGGTAATTTAAAACATTTTTTTTTCCATTTTCCCGGTCGGAACAACGGGGTTTTTTGTATTTTAAAAATCTACTGGGAACAATTTCGATGAAGGGTTACGGTAGTTTTCGCGTCTTCCACATCATCCAAATATTCTTGCATGGCATCTTCTGAACCCAAGGGTTGTTCAAAAATTTGTTTCCCCGGACAAGTGGAGAGTCTCTGAAATTTATCCATTATTTGATTTTTTCAGAATCGAAAGTTTTTCCATATCGATGTCTTTTTTTCATTAGTTCGGTTTCAATCTTTTAAACTGAGAAAATGATGTTCTCAGCCCTTTATTTTCTTTTTTCAACGCCCCCCACCCATTTTATAGTTAAAAGATATAAAAGTTCAATAGTTAAAAAATTTTAAAAGTTCAGTAATTAAAAATTAAATTTAAAAATTCTTTTAAAATTCACTTAAAAACCAACCCGCCCCACCGGGGCACCACAACTTATGAAAAGAACAATATAAAAGGGAAAACCTTGGAGCCATCTACCCATCTGGGCGTTAGTGGAAAAAATTTCCAGTCTTGAGCTAGTCAATTAAAGTAACTAAGTTTTTTTTTAGAACTTCCAAGCGGAGCAAGCACTTGTGATTGCTTCACCCTTTTTATATACAGAGCATAATGACGCCCCATAACCCCTTCACAGTTACAAAAACGTGGCGCCAAGCAGCCACTCATTCACACAAATCATTTTTATTCACAACAATTAGCCTTTATAGACACATTTCTAATTTTTCTAGCGCGATATAGCAGAAAAGATAGGTTACAATGATAAAGCATTATTCTCTGGCACATAATCAGAATAAAATTATTTATAACAGTTCTACTACAGAAATTGATTTAATTTGAAGATAATAAAGGAGAATAAAAATATAAGACAAAATTTCAAAATCTATTACAATTATTTTCATGTGAATTACAGGCGCTGCTTTGTAGCCATTATTTACACTAAGATGTTAAATTGCATTGCCCGCCTCTAAGGGTTTTATTTTTTGTTTATTTTTAGTAACTACTGTCATCTAATCATATCTGTAACTATCGCAGTTCCTTCTTTTTTTCGGCAAAATGGCGGAGGGTACGTCAAGTATTCCAGAATTAGAGGCTCAAAAAAATGAAATTGCCCAAATTTCTAAGAAAGTTTTAGTTCGACAAGATACATGGTAAGGCGTTCATGTAAAATATTTACCTTTTATACTTCCAATTCTTTTCAAAACAAATTATTAAATATTTCGTGTATGTTGTATGATTTCTGTGTTTTATAGTAAACTTTTCGTATATAATATGGTTGTGTATTCATATTATTCATACATGTCTTGTGAAAACAAAATATGTATCACAAAATGGATTTATTTTTTTATTTATTATTATTATTTTTTTTTTGTTCATGAAAAATAGATGGTATTCATCCGTGTCGTAATTGCTGTATCATCTGCGTATGCTCATTCGGTATTCAAACTCCAACTCATTCAGAGTAATTATGTTACTATTGTTCAATTTGGAGTATATCTTTAAGTGTAATTTTTTAAAAATTATAACCGAAATAAGTACTTTTTAAGTTCGTACTGTAGTGACATAAAAAAAAAGTAAACAATAACTCGAATTTATTCTATCATAAACATGATAATATAAAATGGGGGGGCTTTTTTATTCGTATTGAATTTTTATTACATTTAAATATTCTAATTATTGCTAGATATTTCTGTAATTATAGTGGTTGCTATGATTATATTGTAAGCTTTGTATATTATAAGTTTTGTTCTGAAGTTATTTACTTTGTAACTCATTAGTATTTAAGTGTTAAAAGTGTTTAAATCCTTTAAAATATGGATTTCATTAAAAGCTTAGCATATTAGACTATTTAATAATCTCTATTTTTTTGTTTTTGTTTTGAGGTCTGTAACCAAATTTGTATCCATCAGTTTTCAATTATTAAGCTTAAATTTACTGCTGAACAATAATTTCTATGACAGTGATGCATATCTTTCATCAGATGCTTCTGAAATAAATTAGTTTGTTAGTACAGCCAGACCTCCATTTTATGAACATCTTCTTTGCGAATTTCTCTATTTTTTTGAACTTTTACTTGAACCAAGAATGTAAAGTATATTGAAAGATGAATCTCTGTTTAACAAATTTTCCACATAACAAACTTTTTTCAGAATTTAGTGACTTTGTTAACCCAGCATCACTCCCACAAAAAAAAACTACCAAAAGTTCCCGGGGGTGTCCCCATATTAAAGGGTGTTTTTTCTGTTTCCATTTTTGAAAAATTTTTGTATTCAAAAGTTTAAAAAGAAGAAAAGTAGGAAATACAGTATGTTTATTGCATTTTTTCACACGTAAATTTAGTTTTTCTGTTTTATATAAGGGTATTCAGTACATTGTCTATATACTCCTTTAATCTTGTCGTGAGTGAGTGCGATGTTTTCACTGGATCTTAATTTTTTTTTAATCTGTCTTTTTAAAACTAATCATATAAGAGTAAACTTCTCTATTCCTTAAATTCTAAAATTTTTAAATTTCTTTTTTATTTTCTTTATTGTTCCAGTAATTTTCCCTTTTTTTAAAAAGTTAAATCTGAAAGGGATAAGATGTTTTACCATTGTCTTTTTTTTAAAATTACGTTTTCCCAAATTTTTTTGTTTTCTCTACATATAAAACTTTTTTTAAAAACAGTTCTTTTTTCTAAATCGGGATCAATTTAAAGGGAGGAATCAAAATTTTGCGTTAAAATTACTTTTTGTTTGATTCTTCCTCATCATAACCGCAAAGAGAATTTCTTCATCTGAAAATACTGTTGTACTATATGTATTAAGTACTGTATTTATTAAATTACTTAAATAGTATGCCATAGCATAAGGAAGATTTAAAACAGGCTCATACAGTCAGAACTGTAATGGTGATTCATGTGCAGTGTATGACATACCCAAAGAGGCGGTATCCATAAATATATTTTTTAGAATTTTCTACAAGCTAAGGCTCCTCAAAGGAAATGACCTTTTTAAAATCACACAAAAAACTATCCCTTTCCAAAAAAAAAGGGTTTGGGAAAAAGAGTTGAAAAAACTAGATGGGGGGTTGACATACCCTGGGGGAAGTCCGTTAAATAAAAAGGTCTGACTGTATTAAATATGTGAACTATATAGGTGTGGTAATAATTTTCTGTTGCTTAATGTATTTAAATTTGAATATGAGATTTTGTATTTTTAATATTTTTCTTTTCACATTTTTATAAAAGAAATTAATCTTTTAAACTGTGTGGATCCTTCACTTTTGAAGCATAAAAATTTGTATTAACTAGTTCCAATGTTTGTTTTTTTAAAGTGTTTTCTGTAATTTCAAAATTGAAAGTATTATTTCTACAATATATATATATATTTGTACTTTTATAAAATAAATGCCTATATTTTCAAAATCCTTATATCCTGTCCTTGGATCCAACTTTAGTGAGATAAGTATCATATGAATGAAAGATATGTAATTTATGTGTAGCAAAATCAAATACTTATTCATAGAATTATGTTTACTTTCTTTTTTAATTACTGTTCACTTTTAATTTGAATCTAAATTTGATAACATGAATGCTGAAATTGACTATTGTGTAATATATCTCACAAAATGTCATACAGTTTTTATTATATATTTATTATTTGAGGAACTAATTTGATAACGGGGGTAATAGCGCCAAGTGCTGCTTGGCGTGATCCTTATCACGCCAAGCAGCGTTTCTTGCTGCTGGACTGAAATCCAATATGGCGGCTTAGCGGTAGTTTAATGATACACAATTTTAAAGAAATGTAAAAAAAAATGTATTTCAAATAAAGGATATAGGAAGAGATTGAGATAACCTAGATCAATCAATAAATAATGATTAATATGTAATAAAAAGTAACATGTACTAATAATAGTATTATAAGCAGCATATAATAAGCTCATAATATTATTTTATCGTAATTTTATGTAATATTCATATAGTACAATTATATAACGGTTATTAGAAACAATCATAATATAATTAAATAGTAATTATTAAAATGAATAATCATCGAATTGTAAAAAAAATAAAAATAATGCAAAGAAACTCGTAATACAGAACTATAAATAAATAACATAAGAATAGCTATAAAGGAACAACAAAAAAAAAGTTATAAATGAATAAGATAATAATTATAATTAAATAATAATTATTAAAAAAGAAATAATAATAATTATAAAGAAATAAAGTATATATATGTAGTAATATTTATAAATAAATGCTAAAAAAAAAACAATTATAAGTAACTTAATATTATATGATTATTACCCATAGTAATAATTGCTTTTTTTTTCATAATGAATAAAATAATTACATAATGTATGTTAAAATTAATTTAGAATATCATTTCATAAAGTATGAAAGGCAAGTAATATGAAACTTGCACTGTAAGTTCCTTCCACTAATTTCATCAACAAAGAACGAAAAAACTTTTTTAAAACTAAAAATAAATTATTTATAGCTTATAATTAAAAGCACAACACTTATTCTTTTAAGAAAAAATATTCTATTACTCACTCATTTTAGAAATATCCATATTCAAAAATAGCCCAGAATTACACAGAAGATTAAATCAAAGAAAATTTATACTGAAAATGGTTAAATTTTGAAGAAATTGTCTGAAATTAAAGGGTTACAGCGAAAAAATGAATAAAAGTTATTTCTAATATAAAGCTTTTCCCCATGGCAACCACATCGACAGACGATAAAAATATTAAGGTAACCATATTGAAATATTATCGCCCATCTTGGCGAACATAAACAACAACTTGGCACTACTACCCCCGATATCAAATTAGCACCTTATTTGAATTTTAAATTACTTTATGTGGTTGAAAAGAGAAATTATCTATGAGATTTTCTTAAAGATCCAAATGTTAATTAAAAGTTAAAATTTGGTTCTTGATAAAGCATTTAATTCTTATGTATGTATCTAATCTCTTTAAATACTACTTTTGTCTTAGCCCACTGACCATTTTCACCAAATAAAAAATTACCAAATGCCATTATAGAGGCCAATAATTGAAAATGCAGAAGCATATCCTTGTTTGTAAATTGTCTCATTTTTTCTTGTTTATTTTTTGCAAAATGGTTAAATAAAAAAAGTTGTGGGACCATCCCATCTGCTAAACAACATGTCCATATAAGAAAAGAGCAGCAACGAAACAGATGTAACATAAAAGGTTGAAATAAATCAGTATCAATTTGAAAAAGAATATGGTCTATAGGATCTGGAATTGTATTGGTAATTATACTAGGTTTATTTACAGCTTGTCTAAAGAGAACTATTGATCCTTGCATTTTAGCATATTATTGTGTGTTTTTGTTAGCACATTTTAATACAAGTTCTTAAGAACTTTTGCATATTTATTGGTCTATAGGCTGATAAGTACCTTTTTAAATGATATTTCAAAATTTTTTAGTCCATATTCTGTTTATTGAACTCATGAAATTTTTTTTCAAAGGTGTCTCATTGATAATAAATGGTTTAAACAGTGGAAGAAATATGTAGGCTATGATAATTGGGAAACTGCCAATGTCGGAGATCGAGCTATTCATCCTGGTCCAATTGACAACTCGCCTCTTCTTCGAGGTAAATTTTGATTATTTTAATAATTTTTCATACAGAAAAAAAGAAAAACTTTTTATGTAAAAATCTATTTGTTATATTTTGGTTTTATATATATATTTTTTGTTTTGTGTTTAAAACAATTATAAAATAAGTTTATTAATATACAACAGATGATGGAAGTGGAGAAATTAAAGATCACTTAATTGATGAATTGGATTATGTGCTTCTTCCTGAAGAGGCTTGGCAGTTGTTAGTGAGTTGGTATGGACTAGAGGAAGGTCAACAACCAATTGTTCGTAAGGTAGTAGAATATGGCATGTTTGTTAAACATTGTAAGGTAATTTATTCATTTTTTTTTTTGTTGCTACTTTATCCTTTTTCTAGTAATGCATTGATTTACTCATTTTGTTTGGACTTTTTTTAAGAAATTTTTTTTCACATTCATAAAAGCTTACTGATATGTAAAAACACAAGATTTTTAAAATTATATGCAAGTGATTCCTGTTTGTTTCCGGTATATTTTCAATTTTAAATTGTTCAATTCAACATAAAAACAAGTTTATTCTGATTTAATATTTTTAGGTTTTTTTTGTGCATTCATTTTACATAACATATTAAGGAAATTTTGTAAAAGCCTTAAAAAAATTTATAATACTCAATAGATGTATAGTATATATACAAAGTGCTTAAAATTAAATGGATGGTACTCCAAGGCCCACAGCTGTGGTTATATACTGAAGAGATCTAAGTGAAGCTTCAGTACATCTGTATAATACTGTTGACCAGTTTTGCAAAATTGAGACATCGCTAAATGCTGTCATATTTTCTGCAAGTGTTTCTTTTCTATTAACCCATCAAAAAATAAATTGGTAAGGTGAAGAATCAAATATTGTATTTAAGTAAAACATACTCTTGAAGTAAATAAAAGATTTATAACTAGCATATTCAAGCAGCTAGAATTGCACTCTTAAGTCATGATAGATTAGTCTTTATGCAGACAATACCACATAAATTTGCATGAGTACAAATTTAAATGCTGTTTTGCAGATTTTAACATTAGTTGTGTATATACAAATTAATATTTAGATTTATTAGATTGTAATTTTCTAAATCTTAATTTTCATCCCTTTTCATTACAAAGTGAAAGAGTATCACAAATTATAAGCAATGTTGATGTTTTTAAATATGCATGATGTGATTGTGTATGGGCATGCACAAAAATGGTGATTTTATTCAAGCATATGCTAACAAGATTAATTATTTTAATATACTCGCGAGGAATAGTTTCACTACTTTGGCTGCATACAGCGGTATTTGATAAAAAGTTTTTTATATGACTGAAGTGATTGATGATATACATAAATATCTTAACTTCTCACAAATAACTGTTTTGTTGATAGTTAAGCCAAGGATTATTTAGAAAAACCTAATTCATGTAAACATAACTGATATGTTCCTTAAAAATACTACATTGTGAGAAATCATGTTGTCTAAAAAAACTAATCTAATGCAAAACTGTTTCCCCCCCCCCCTAAATTTTAAGATAGAAACTGCCTTTTCTCTGGTGTAATATATTAATCATTTTATTTATAATATAGTTGTAAGCTCATAAAGGTATTTTAGAACAAATTAAAACTAAACATCCCATAAAAATTGAAAACATGATTTCAAATTTAATGATAAAAATTAAAGAAATTTGCTCAGTAAATGTATTCCTTATTGTAACTTTGTATAGCTGTTCTTGGATGAGCAACAACTGACATAAGAATGGATAATCTAGATGTGATGTAGTTCTTAATCTTTCCTTCTGATTTTTTATTAACTAAAAGTTAGCTAATTTAAATTTATATGCCTGCTAGTATCAACTATATTTGCTGTAAATTTTTAAATGGAAAAAAAAAATTCTGTCTCTTTGAAAGGACATAATTCTTTTTTTTTTCATGATGGCTTTCTTTTTATTCAGCATTGCTATGGCTATAACCTTTTTAATGTTTGAATTACATTCATTTACATATTTAGACTGTTAGTATTAAGAAATTTTCCCCCTTTAAAAAATATAAAGCACTTGTTTACACATGTCCCTATACTGAAGTAAAGAAAACTATAATGAAAAGTGTTTTCTCTCTCTCTCTCTCTTTTTGCATTCAAATGGAAAACTCCATGATGAAAAGTTTGACTAAATAGAATTTTACCTTTGACTGAGCTTTGTTCTCCTAGTCATTGAATCTAATATTACCTAAAATATATAAGAGTGCATGTTAGCACTTCTCATAAGACTGTCTTGATTATGAATATAGTATCATCATAAAAGTTATACATCTTTGTGTATGTACATGTAGGGAAATTTTGACATTTCCTAATCTGCTACCAGAAATCACAGAGCCAGTGACCAAGCTGTCCTGACTACATAGTGTGCATAAGATGACATGTTTATCAATAAAGTTTAGTAGCATTCACAATTTTTGAATTCAGTATCATATGAGCAGTTGAACCTTCTTACATTAACACAGAGGTGTCCAAACAGCCTTGATATATCAATGCAAAAACAATTTACTCATTTTTCTGTTAACTATATGGTTTTACTTTTAACTGTACACTTAGCAAAAACATTTGGTACGATTCTTCTAAAAATAGTTGCAGAATGTAATTTGCTGGGAATCTACACCATGCTGTGTTCACAACATATTGTAAAATACATGATCAGCTTTTACACAGCATCTCGATTGGTGTAACTTGATTTGGGAAAAATCAGCGTTTTGAACAGTCTAAAAGTCAAAATAAGTAATCTGTACATAAGATATACAATGACCAATACTAACTCACTTGCATCTTTCCCAGGAAATGCAAAACAAATTATAGTTTAAAGAAATGCTCAGTCTGTTTTAATTATTGAATATCGGGAAGACAAATAGCAGCCTCTAAAAATTTTTTTTGCTGCCCACCTTGGCAGTCAGAAAACCAAATAAACAAATTGTTCTCCATATTTGAGTCGGCATGTATTGGTGGGTAAAGTTTTTCTTCCATGAAAATTAACTAGAGTAATTACAGATGCAAGTTGGTGACTACTGGTTGTGATGAAGAATTTCAATAAGCAAACTCACTTCTGATTGAAAAAATGTAGAAAAGTGTGATAAGGTACCTTTTGTCTCACTAAAGTGATTCTAAAATTCAGTGTACTTGGTAGGTATGATACTACAGGTATGATATTAGCACAATAAATAAATTGAATAAAACTACCACTATTCTATTTAACTCCTTTTATTGATTGTTATAGTACAATTATAATACCTTTTTTTTTTTCCTGAATGCAAATTTAACTATTGAATGCAGCATTTTTTAAAAAGTGCAGTTCTTATGTATTTTCTGCTTCCACAATGTGACCCCCAAGCCAAAACAGGTTGTCCATCTCTGTTGTTATAGCCTGCAACTTGTAAGGGTGAAACTTGTGCAAAATTGTGTGGGGTTAGCTAAGCAATGCATAATTTCACTGGCAGAGGCATTTAGAGAACTTGCAGATGCTGCCCCTGGAGAACCAGTATATTTGAATTTTGAATGCTTTTAGCGGCATTTACTAATGTAGATCTTTTCTTTAAATTTTTCATTCACCCTAAAGCATGGAAAATATTTGGAACACTGCTTTTATTCTGATAAAATAGTGTTACACTTAGCATACTTTTCTTCTTTTCCTGCAACATATTTACTGTAGATGAGTGCTTCTGTGGGTAACTACTGGCTTAACAGCATAATTACTTTTATTACTAATTGTCAGATCAATTTTGTTATGCAGCACATTTTGTTCGTAAAAATTGCTTTTATTTATTTCAATTAAAAACCTTGGGCCTACTACCTACATATTTGAAAGTTCGTACTGATCTGTTCAATGTAATCAGAGCTACAAATCTTGGGTTATCATCAGTTTATTTTTAACTATTCTGTAACAAAATTAAAGGTATCTTATTTAATATTTCAATTTATGTGTGAAGTATTTAATATTGTATTTATTTATAGGTTGAAGTGTATTTGTTGGAATTTAAATTGTGTGCTAATAAAGATGTGGAGCATGTTGTGACTAAGAAGTTCAGTAAATCAGATACAATAGGTATACAATTCTTGAATTTTAAAAATGCATAGAATTGACTTTTTATTTTTGCTAAATTTGTTAGTATAAAATTTGTTATATCATTGAATGTTGCAGTATAATTATTTAAAAAGTTTTCAAAATTAGGCTTATTAGTTTTTCCTCTTGTGTAAAAAAATTATAATTATTTAGAAAATAATTAAAAACATTTTTGAATTTATTGATGTAAGTCTTCCTTCTAAATGAGCTTTTTGTCTAATGTATTATTTACTTTATTATTTTTAGAACAATTTTGACTGTTACTTGGGTAATATTATAGATAATCTTCTGATCTGTGAAACACAATATATCATAACCTATTAAATTTATTAAGGTCTAGGTAATGGCATTGTGTTATAGAATTTCTAAAGCCAATATGAGTTTTTTGACTGTAATTTCGTAATGCACATGTTATATAAAATTCATAAAGCAAAAGTGTGATTACGTAATAAGATTTCAATTTTATCTCTATGTAGTATTTTTATAGGCTTCCAAAAGTAGAAAAGAATGCATTCAAATACCTAAAAGAAAATTTGTGTATATATGAATGTATGTTGTATTACAGGTTATATAGAACAAGAAATGAGAAGTATTTTTAACATCCCTGAAGAAAAAGAGACTAGGCTTTGGAATCGATATAGTCATAATACCTATGAACATTTAAGCAACAAAGACAGTACAGTCCAAGATGCTGGTCTATATCATGGACAGGTAAAAATCTATTATTTAATTGTGATCTTTTCTGGGTAATAATTATTTAATTGAAATGAAAATATTGTTTTTAACTCCTCCTTTCTCTCCCTGTTAATCATCGTCATTATAAGAGAAAATAAATGTATCTATTACATGATTGGAAATTTTTTATCCTAATTCAATTTATAAAAAATTAGATTTAAAACTTTATAATCATGACAATACATTTTGACTAATTTTTATTTATCCAATTTCTTAGGTTTTAATAATTGAAGAAAGGAATGATGATGGTTCTTGGCCTCGACAAGTTAAAAGGTACAAGTTCTAAAAAGTGATATGAAGTAGAACTTATCTTTTTTCATTTTGTATTTTTTTCCAGTCATCACGCAGTATAATAAATTACATAATGCAAACCATTTCTTTCATTGACCGCCAACAAACATTTTTCAGTAATTGACCATCAGGAAATGAACTGTCATGTGACATCAGACTATTCTAGTATCTTCACACAGGATTCTTTGCAAGAGATTTTGCAGGATTTTTTTTTATCTTGCTTTCCCTTGAAAATGGCACATTTGCCTCCAGACCTGAGTATTCAACCCTACTTGCCTTCTTATACTAAAATACTATTATGCAAGTATTTTTCTCAATTATTTACAAACTGATTTCAGTTTAGAACTACTTAAGAACTGATGTGCCATTTTGTCTTGACTTCTGTTGACCAAAAAGATTTTCATTTAATATACTTTTCACTTCTGGAAACAGAAGTTGCATGGCAAGAACCCTAGTGAATATTTGAGCTTAAGGATCGCTTGTTCATTAAGAACATTCAAATCCTCAAAAATGCAGACATGCAGGAATTTTCCTTCTTTTATCAATAGGTGGTTTCATAGTGAAACCACCTATTCTTGATTTTTTTAATGCATTAATATCAGCAATATTATGAACATTAGTCTGGAAATGAGATCCTTTACTTCTAAAATAAGATTAGCAATTGGCAATACTGCCAAATTAAATGTTTTAGGTTCATTTGATATAACTTTTTTGATGTTAAGGGGGTCTGCCAAATGCACTGACATGGTTAAGGTACTTTTGCACAATGAAATCACATTATTCAGGCATAAAACTTTTGTTGAGAACGAAATTCCCTTATATAAACCGCCTTGAAAGGTAGAAATGTCAAAATAGTCTAGAAAATTTTTAAAAATTTCAAAAATACATATATCCTGTTTCCAGAATTTTCTGATGCCATATTTGGCAAGCTTTTTTTACAAAATCTGCAGATGGGCCATGTGTATGCACCCGACAAAATTTTTAAAAAGTTACTTTAGAATAAAAATTTCCACATAAACCGCTTAAATACACATTAAAAATACTATATTTTATGAAAAAAAATATTTTGCTAATAATAATGACTTTTAAACACTTCAGAAACACTAATTTGCTTTTTTTTATGAAAAGGGGTGGGGTTAAAATAAAAAACCCCCAGAACTACATCAAGAAACCACTCCCCATGACATCCGAAAAGGGGTACGGGCAAGTGACCTTTAGATCGATGACTGTTGTCTTTTTTAAATTTTAATGACCAGTAGAAAGGGGAAACCTTTCAACAGGACAGCTATGGGGAGAGGGGACTCTATTTTTAGCACTGATAGTGGGGTGACTCTGGGGAACAGTGGTTTCAAACTTTTTCTACTCACAGCTTCAAGAACAGGGTGGCCAAATTTTTCCGCAATATACCAAATGATTCGATAAAAAATAATTACGAAAGTGCCGTGCTTTTAACATTTCTACCAAAACAAATATAGAAAAGTAAAAAAAAAAAAATATAGGCTTATTATGGAATTTTTACGAAATAGCACATTTTTTTTAATGCAAAGAAATTTAAAAAATAAGATGAAGTGCAAATTTAGGTTTTTATTGTTAATAAACTTTTTACAGGTTCAACTGAGTTGTTAGGTACAAAATAAAAACTAGTAATCAGAAACATTTAATTTTAAATAATTGGCTTAAAACAGTTAGTATTTACTTAATGTGGCTTTTTGAATTACTTTTTTACCAAGTCATCTTATATTAGATTAACCTTGCAGCTGCCATCAAAATTAGGTTATTATAGGTGCACACATCAGCTAGCTGTATGAATAATATTTATATTATGTTCATAAGCAGAAAACTATTCACAATGTCATATTTTGGAGACTTTTGTCTGAGACAAACTTATACTCAATAAAAAATTATAGAAAATTATTATTATTATGCATTCCACTTTTAATTTTTCAGTATGTCTTTGCGTCTCTACTACAATTGCAATCGGGTACACGGCTGGCCATCACTGCCCTAGAAACTAGGCCTTTTGTGAAGCCCCTAAAACTAGAAAGTATTTTTGTCGAACCCTATTCCACACACACACTTTTTGTAAAGGCAATTAAAAAGTATTGTATCGACATATTAAAAATTTAATCTATTTTTAATATAATTTACACTAATAGAGTTAATCTGTGACCTAGGTTTCACCCAATTCATTCTATTATGTTTAGTAACTACTTGATTTTTCAATACACAAACCGCCAAAGTTCAAGCCCATTGAAATTAACTGTAATCGCGATTACATATTCTGAGCTTAATTTATTCCATACTTTGTTTTTGTAGCCATTTATAAAGAAATATTTTTCACTTGTACATTGTTCTGAATGGATTAAAATATTTTAGAGGAATACTGAGTATTTTAGGCGAATTTGCACCAAAAAGATTTAGAGCTTTTCTTGCTTAAATTTAAAGTTTGACAGCATATCTGTTGAAAGGTCGACAAGTCGTTACCTCTCCCTATTGTAGGTGTTTTTCCAACAAATGTCAAAAGTGCACTTCTTCCATTGAAAAAACTGTTTAGTTTGGTAAGACATTGTACTAACGGCATATTAGTTTCATCTCGTGGAACCCAAGTAGTGTGAACAATAAAATTTTTACAAAATTGTTAGGTAATATAAAAAATAAAACACATTTTTTTAATATCTTTATTATATTATAATAAAAGCTTAAAAGCATTGCAAAATAAAAGTTATGTTGAAATAAAATTTTCAGTTTCTAATGACAGGAATGAGCTTAAATTTTGTGGGGATGCAAACTTCACATAGACAACGTGAATCCATTTTGCATACACATTTATAAATTATTTTTTCGACATTTATTGTGACTCGTAACCCTGGGCATGTATCGTGGAACTCCAGGGCGGGAACACAGTTTGAAGATCACTGTCGGTGTGTATACTTTCTTAGTGCGAAAACCCGAATTGTCATTTGATGTTTAACGCTGTTTCACAAAGCAACAAGAGTGGGTTATTGATCACAAACCTCGTAAGTTTGAACCATGGCTTCGGCAATGGATTAAACTGAGCTGGCACTCCCTTTTAACCACCCCCGCCACACCAATGGAGGATATTTACTCGGCCAGATTTAGCGTCTACATCGCTGTTCTACACGGGTCTTGAGGGTACTGGGCTCAACTCGCGGACAAAGCCAGCCACGATCCGACACCTATACCACCGCTACCAATGGCCGCTACAAAAGAGTGTTGTAGATTTCGATAAAGCAGTGCTTCTCAAACTTCAATATTTAGATCCAATTTTCAGTCATAATTTTCATCGCAGACCCCCTTCGCATAAATGTATTGAATGCAATTATAATGTAATTTTGATGGTAAAACGACAATACAATACCTACTTTAACTATAAAACCGTACTAATTATCAAGATAAACATTAAGTTGTATATGACAAGCCAGGGAAGTCACTAGTAATTACTAAACTTGTTTTAATTGAATATTGATAAATTAATTATTAAATACTTTGTGCAGTTTTGATACATTTATAAGTAGTGTATAAAGTTACATCAGTGTGAATGTGTTCTTCATTTGTTTATTTAAAAAATGTATTTCGCCAATACTACACACACTTTTATAATTATTTTAAATTGTAAATTATTTTATTAATTTGGGATAATTACTTAAATCTTTTATTTTCGATTTTTCGCGATATGCCTGCCCCCCAAAATAGGCTATCACACCCTCCTGGGGGAGCTTTTTCCTACAGTTTGGAGAGACGAGTTTATAAAGATTTTCGAAGCCTTTGAGAACACAACTTAATAACAGTAAACATGAAACAAAAATATGATTTATGCGTACGCCGTTTATTTACATAATAATTTCTTCAACGATAGCTAAATGAAGATTTGATAATTTAGGGATATAAAAATGAAAGAGAATAATTGTCTTGTTAATAAATACTAGGTGTTGTACTTTCTCTAAAAATTTTAATTTTTTCTTTTTTCACCCTCCAATTTTTGTGCTCCCCGAATCTCTTGCTCTAGGCATGTGCCTAGCTCATTTAAGAAGAAAGCTGGCCTGATAAAGAGAGAAATTTGTGATAATAATCGTTCTTTCAAGGAAATGGCTTTAATTCATACTTCTACTACTGAGCCCTGTTAGAAAAATTATTTTTATGGGAGCAAAGCAATTTTATTTATTGTTATCCCAAACAATCAGTTTCGATCACTTCATATTTTTTTATTCCAATCATTTGAATTGATTTACATAAGAGTTACTATGTTAATTAAATATCTTTTTCAATAACCGCGACAATTAATAAAAAATTTTATAATAATTATTAATAACTTAAAAATACAACTTTAATAAGGGTTGAGTTAGGAATATTAACGTACTTATTCTTTTCATTAATCGAGGACTTTTGGCAACCGACTCCTGTAATTATGAACCATAATCAATGATTTTAGATCTATTGAATCTGAGCTACCCCCTCTACTAACTTCCACACCACAACCACTGAGGAGAGATTTGAACATAGACATGTGGCAGCGTAGTCGAAAGTGGTTAAGGTATTCGATCGCTGGATGGCCTTGTCACGCAGTTCGGTGCCCAGTACCACTAAAGACCCGCCGTATGGCAGCTTATGTACGCTATATTTGTCGAGAGCTCAAACGTCCTCCTGTTGGTGTGGTGAGGTAGTTAGGAGAGAGGGGATGCCAGCTCAGGTTTCTTCCAAGTCACTTGACCATGGTTCAAAATTACATGGTCCATCGCCAAAAGCCCTCGTGGTAGTTGTACAGTGCGCATTATTCATCATTATTCATCGCTCATGTGTAATGCCGAGATTGGAACAATTTACGTGATTCCTAATTCTGAATTACACGCGATAAAAGTGTCGCGATAACAATACACCTTGACATATTCTGTGTTGTACATGTAAATGAAAATTCAAGTCGCGATACTGTTATTATCTAGTAACAATAATATTAATTTGATGTTAATGTCATTCGATAACAATGAGAGATTAGCTTCTATATAATATAATTGTAGGTTAAAACGATTTTGGTCTTAAAGAAAATTATAAGCTCCTTTCTGAATTCATTTCAAACATTTTGTTTTAATTTTTACGCATGTGTGTGTTTCATAACCAAATAACAGTTTCATTTAATGTAGTAACACAGAAAATAGGCTACTTTATGTGGTATCCTGTTTAAGAAAATGTAGATGGTAGAAAGTCTGTACTTTAAATTTGAATTTCTGAATTGCCTTGATAAGAAACTTCCACTACATCGAGAACATAATAAGTTTCGATACTAGCCTTTAAAAGAAAACGCCATTTTTCTGCCAAAATGTCATTAGAGCACTTTTTTCATAAATTGTTATAATCTTTTTAACCACATTTCCATTTCTTATATAAATTAATGTTGGCTTATTTCTGGTATTCATGAAAATACAAACAAAACTGTGTACTAAGAATTCCATTTAAATGACATAAACTGAAGACAAAAAGTATGCGGTGCCCCCTTCTTCTTGGTCCTCCACAATGGAGGGGGGAGTGGGATAGAAGCCCAATCTGTGGTTTTTACGACTGCTTGACCCCCGTTTGCCCTTCACTGTTCAAAGACGAAAAATTGCTCAATGACATTATGCAAGAAAAAACTTGTGCATTCTAGCTGTTACTGTGTTTCTAGCCGTTTTTGAGTACTTATTCCTCCCAAAGATTTTTTTTCTTCTTTTGTCATCCCAAAGAACCCAGCTCTGGCTTCTTCCATATTTTTTAAAAATCCAGTTATTTGTACGATTTATAAAAAGTTACTACATTAATTATCTTCAATGAAGACACTCTAAAATTATTAGTAACATAAAAATACATATACTAATAAAAGGCTGAAATCTGCTTATAAATAAAGTGTTATTTTATACATCAAAGGTACTGGCCAATTCAAGTGATTTATATACTTCTATTATAAATGCGATGTAATGTATATGTATATATATACTACGTTATTTTATTTAAAAGACCAATTTTAATTAGCCCCTATATGATATAATTATATGTTAAAACGATGGTCTCAGAAAATTACAAGCTATTTTAAGCAACTCTTCATTTGGAAAAACGCATTAAAAATTAAAGATTTACAGACATTTTTAGTTTCTGGTTTATGCCTTTACAAATTTTTATGTGTTTTTCTCTAGATGCTTTGGAAGATATGAAAGGTTTTCTATTCAAGATACTTGAAATTTTTTGAAGATACTTATATATATATATCTGTTCCATAAAAAGTTTTATATAAATTTAGATCTGAGAACTAGCTATTTTTTAAAACCTAAGGTTAATATTTTAAAATGTTCATATTTCTTCCAGGTTTCCAAATTTAACAATATTCATGCTTTTTCTCGGATTATCTATAAGCACTATTAAAATTTAATAACAGGTTTTCAATTCCATACCAATCCCTTAAGCAGCACAAAAAGGAAGCTTAATTTGGAAATTAATTTGATGAATATAATATAGTTGGCCCTCCATTTTGCTAACCTCTATCTTAACTTTTCCTGGAACCAAGAACATTCTTATATTTTCGCTAAATAAATCATAAATAGCTAAATTTACTTCCATTGGCCTAACTTCTCTTTTGGGATTCGCATTTTTTTCTCTGTTTTTGAAATATTTCTGACCTACATGTGATGTAATGAGCAAGTAAAATCTGGCTTTGAAACGATTAGACTTTAATTCAGTGAAAAAGTACTTGATGAGGTATTTCGCGGCACTGCAAAGATGCGAAACATTTTTAAACGCCGAAAAACTCTAAACACAAAATACACTTAACAAGTAGTTAAATAGAAGGACATATGCATTCTTAAAATTACTAGTCATAAAATATGCATGTTTAAAATTACTTGTAGGCTTAAAATTGAAAAATGTTATTAAAATTTTCGTTAATCATAATACAAAAGTATTTTTTTAAAGTTGGAAAATTTTTTTCTGAGTATTTCTTGACAAAGTTGTTTTTTTCCCCTGCTTTCCTAGCTGAATTCTTTTTGATAGGTAAGAGATATGTAAAATAAATAGATATTAACTTGCCAAAAAGGTGTGTGAATTTAAAATTACTGAAATGGTTAAACCATATTGAAAGATAAATCATTTCACAAAATTTTCCAAATAAATCTAACTTTTTTCAGGTTTAGTGACGACTGTAATTTAGTGAAATTTTTTGTCATATCTCATGGCTATCGGAAATAATAAATTATTTAATTTGTAAAACAAGAAATAGATGTGTTTGAAAACAGAATTATACAAACTATTTGTGAAAAAATTGCTCTAGGTTATTTTCTTAGAAAGTACATATTTCTTGTGAAAGACTCAAATTGAAAATGATTATTTCCTGATGAGTATTCTTACATAGCAATTTCAAATACAATTTGTACTAAGACATGAGAGAAAGAAATTTATTACATATCTATCAAACAAAAAAAATTGAATTAAATACGCTAATACAAATAGAAAAGATATCTGTACAAAAATAAAACTGGAGGTCTATCAAATCATTTCACCAAAAATTAAAACCCTTTTTTAAATTCCATCTTTATTCTTAACCCTATGGGCAATGTTTATGATACCCAAGAAAATGTAAACGTACTTGTTCATTCATTTGTGGATATCCCAAAATATTTGCACGGATTTAAAAAAAAAAAAAGACTGCATCCATTTCGCGCAATTCTAAAAGACAGCACTTACAAAACAAACACTGCACAATCAAGTTGTCTCGCCATTTGATTATGGTTTTGAATAGTTTGTTTATTTTACTGCAACTGCGCACGCGTTCTGAAACCGACTATATCTGTCAATCACTTCTTAACCACACCCCGTTGCTATAGTAACAACAGGTTATCTTTTTACAAACTTTATCGCTTTGATGTCATCCGAGTTACAAACAACGCCATCTGTTGGATAAAGGTAGTTTTTGAAAAATTGCCATTCCTCTTAAGAAGATTTGTTTATTAAGTTTTTAAGAAGCTTGTATAAGCGAGGAAAATACAAAAATTGCAGAAAATATCTAGAAAACTTCCTGTTCAATTGTTAAATAATTATAAAATACTCCGTATCCTATGAAAATCTGTATATGACAATTGGATTTACATTTTCCTTTGTGGTTTCATTGTGAAACCACTGCCCTTCTGAGAGAGTAGTTTCTACCCCAACCATGATATTTAGAATGTGCTCTGTAAGGATGATTTCCTAGGTCTTTGCATGCAAGGCAATGTGTGAGGATGTTGGGGAAGGTTCTTTGTAATCAAAGGAACATTTCTTATGTAACAATGTGCAATAAAATAGTAAATGTATCAATGAATGACACATGCACACTCATCCATTGCAGAAAATATTTGCATTTCTGGCAAGTTTCTGAAACTTCATTTTCTCTTTAGTTCCTTTCAAAGAAAAAAAAACTTATTTTCTATGCATGCTCTTTTCTCATATGTCACATTTTCTATTTTGTAATAATTTATTTTTTGTAATTAGATTCTGCAAGTAATTTATTGATTTATGTTATATTTTTCTTTTATTGCAATTTACATTTTGTTTTTAATTATTACTTGTTACATTGAATTATTTTGCATTCTATTCACATTTCAATTTAGTTATTACCAGGTTTAACAATAAATATTTTATTTGTAATTTCAACTGTTCAACTATTAACAGCAGAAATAATTGCCTAGCCCTTAAATCAGTATTGATCAATCACTTCTTTGTTATTCTATTATTTTGCACCAAGAAAGGTAGAATAAGGTACACAAAGAATATGTTTGTTATTTTTCTCTTCCTTAATTTTTGTTCAATGTTGCATTTAGAAGCATTAGTTGAATTTGGATGTAAATGAACTGGTTTAAAATCTTTTACTTTAATATTTATCTTAGTTGAATGTGCATGTCCAAGTTTATTCCTTTAACAAATGGACTATTGCTGTTTGTCTATTTTCTTTGTTTCTGAATTACAGAATTTCGTTTTATATTAGCAGTGACATCTGAAAGATCTGGTCGATTGTTATTAAGGAAAGTTATTTAAATCAGGTTTTGTACTAATCTTGTCCTATTTTTCTTGTCAAGATTTCTTTATTATTAATCTTATTTGCATACTTTAATTCTTCTATTTATTTATTATTACTCCTCCTTTTTCTATTTCTTTCTAAAATTTCTTTTGCAAATGCTTCTCTGTAATTTTTGCTGCTTGTTGCAACGGATTTTTTATTTGTTAAAGTAATATAGGGAGGTATCACTTTTCTTAGTTTATTTACTTACTCAATTGAAACAAATTTTTGTTTCTCCTAAATTATTTTTATATTTTTTATTACTTAACGTATTCTGCCATAGTTATGTATTGATCATGTTATGTTTTATACAATTTATTTACATTCCACAAGATTATTCATCATTCAAAGGCTATGAGTTTTATTCTAATTTTTAAAATTACTTCCTTGGCTAATTGTATTTGGCAGTCAAGAGTGAAAAATGAGCTATTTTTTCAAGGCAGGCTGTATATTTTACTTCTGCTTCCCATCAAATTCTTAACCTTAGACAAGAAAGTTAACTTCTTGCTCTTTTTATTTCTCATTTCATACAATTCATTGCTGCTTTCTTTTGCTTATCACATTATGTATATATTTGTGCTGCTGTATCAACTCATAATTTGATTAAAATTTCATATTCACATTATAAATCATAAATTTTTAAACTTATATTTTTTTCTACCATTATTTTCTTCTAATATTTAAATATTTATTGAAGGTTTCCTAAATATAATTTTATATAAAATTAATGTGGTAATAAATTTTTTTTGTGAAAATCTGTTTATTATTAAACAAATCATTGATGTTTTGAGGAGATAAATACTATATTTTTTAAAAAGGGTTTTTTGTTTTATTTTCAGTACCAGTGCTGCTTTAGCATACACCAATTCCACAAGTTCTGGTTCAGGTGATACAAGACCTTACAACAACCAGTCAAGTACCATGTATGTATCTAAAATGTTTTGGGTATTGACAATTTTTTGTCTGGAAATTTAATTTCCTATTTGTATATTTTATTAGAAATTATTATTATAATATACATATTTTATGTTTTTGCATGTTTCAATCAAACACAATTGAATATGTTTAGTTTATTTGAAAGATATAAAGCTAATGTGATCTGCTACTTTTAGTTTCATACATTTCTTTTTATTTTGTTTTATTATAAAGTAAAATACTGCGTAAATGTAAAATAAAATTTTCTGTGTTCATTTTGTTTTGTGAAATTTTTGAGTAATATTGTAATATTAATTGTAATATATGCAATATTGTAATGTTTTTTAAATTTCATGCTTCAATTTTTTATGCATTTAGATACAAGTCTGCTTATAAGTAATATATATATATTTTAAATTTTAGCGCTACTAGAAGTTATGGGAGTGTTGGAGGTGGCTATGGTAGTTCTAGTTATGGATCATATGAATATCATACTGGGGGTGCTGGTAATGAACAGCCAGGATTGTGTGGCTTGAGTAACCTGGGAAATACTTGTTTCATGAACTCTGCATTACAAGTTAGTGTTTGTTTTCTACTATACTTAACTCGCCATTTTTTAAATGAAATTAATTTGTAATAATTCTTGTAAAAATAATATGTAAAAAAGTTGAAAATATAATGAAGCATTCGTAGTGTTATATTTTAGTGTTATAAAAATTTAAAAAATTTAGTGATTATTTTAATTTTTAAAATACTCAAAAAGACATCTAATGGTTTAATAATTTTGTATGCAAACTTTTATAATTTTTAAATATACTTTTATTTTAAACAGTATAATGCATTTTGTATAGAATTTTTCTGTAATTTAAAAAATAATTGATTTTTTGGAAAAAGGGTTTTGTTTTTCTCCTTTTTTTACATGAATATATTGTTTCTGGTTGTTTATGACATGATTGTAAATCAGTGTCAATCCTTTGCAATCTTATTCCTTTCATGTTTAAAAATATATATATTTTTATAGTGCATGAGTAATACACCACCTCTGGTAGATTATTTTCTTCAAGATCGCTACTGGGATGAATTGAATAATGACAATCCTTTGGGTATGCAAGGAGAAATTGCCAAGTCTTTTGGGGACTTAATTAAGAACATGTGGTGTGGCCGGTATAGTTACACTGTTCCTCGGAATTTCAAGGTACCTCCAGTTTTATTTTTCAATCGTTGTAAGATAAATATTCAAGCTACTAGTGTAGTGAGCATTTATTATTTTAAAAACATTTCATGTTTTTATATTAATGAAATTATTTAATTACTGAAATCACATTTGCTTACAGTAATATTAATTAGTTGCAGTAAAAATTTTAAAAGTCAAATTTTATCTTACATTGATTATATCACTTACATGATTTAATATTTTGTTTACTTTTGTGTCAAAGGTTAATACTATTTATTATAATTCCATACCTGCTAACTTAAATGCTTTTAAGTCTTTTGTTATTCTTTTATGCTTAGATTGTTCATTTTTATGCATTTTACCAAATTTTTTGTCATCTGCCTACTTTCTCCTGTACATCTCTCAATTATTGTTTTATGTTTATAATAACCAAAAAATATGTAGATGAAAACTGTAGAATGCATTGCTAGTAAGTTTTGAAAAAGTTGTGCAGTTTGTCTCCCTCACATGCTATATTTTATTAGTTCTTACCTTATTCTCAGGTATGGATTTGTTAAGCAAAGCATTTTTATTTTTTCTTCCTTTGCAACAAATTTCCAGATCTTAATTCATCTTGTACTTTCTATTCCTTGTGTTTCACCTTGCTGAATAATGTTTCATCAATTGTTCTGTTGACCAGCAAAATATGCTTAAAAATGTATAAAGAATGCTGTAAATAAAATAATTGGGTTATAACACATTTCAAAGGGAGAAAAATATGCATATATATTAATCATGTTATGAATTTGGTATCAAAAAAGGATGCTGCTTCTTACCTTTAAAAGTTTGAGATGCTCGTAGATATATTTAACTGTCTACAGAGTTAACTCCATTAAGAAGTCTATAAAATTTTAAAGCATTCATGCTCTCTATAGTCATTACTTGGTTATAAGCCTTTTGATGCAGAACAGTGGGATCCACTGTTAAACAATTTTAAAAATGCTTTGAAGTCGCAAATGTCCAAAATTTCATCATTTCAAAACATTGTGTAAGAATTTTGTCAATGCATTTAAAGAAAATATATGAATTGACATTGGTAAGAAATAACTAAATTCCAAGAACAAAAAGAAAAAAAAAAAATTAAAAAAAATCATGACATTAAATTATTGGAAAAAGTCATCTGAAGCAAAAATGTATTAAAATTTCAAGAAAAGAAGTATAAATGTTTCTTTCCTCTGAAGAGAAGAGATCTTACACCCTATTCCTTTAATATTTCGCCGACATTTGACAATAATCAAAACTTTGTTGTCAGGGGCTTCTTGACATGCATAGATTGAAGTAAATATACCTAGATTTATTAAAGGATAGGTTTTGTAGACTTTTAAAGCCATCTGCAGTAAAGAACAAAGTACTAGTTAGTACAGGGATGGCTAACCAATGGCATGCAACACAATTTTTGGGCATGCCACTGATCAAAACAGTTTGCAAAGAACAAAGTTTACAATGAAGTATTATGAACAATCGCGAATGATCGGTCGCACAGCACAGGGAGCAAACGTTTGTTATTAATATAACCAAAAACTAAAAGTACATACAAAACTTGTAAAAAGAATATCAATTTAGACGCACATGAGAAACCAGACGAATAAGTTTTTGAAAAATTTATTTCTGTAATTGATTCTTTAATCAAGGAGTTTTCAGCTAGATTTTCTCAGTTCAAAGAATTATTGGAAATGCTTAAGTTTATTGTGTACTCTGATGTAACTTCATTTGATAAACTGAAGTCCCAATTTGATTGTTCGATTGGCTAGAAATTGAAGAATTTGATATGCAACTCTCTGATTAATTTCCTGTCTAGATCAATAGGAATTCAAAAATTTATTGAAACAAGGGAAAAGTTAGAATTGATTGAAACAGAAAGATTAACAAGCAATATAAGTAAAAATGCCAGTAACGAAATTTTGGAAACACTGAATTTGATTCCAGACACATTTGAGTGTTTTAAAGAAGTTGGCTCATGCTGTTTTAACCATATTTCATCTACCTATCCCTGCGAATAATTTTTTTCAGAGATGAATAACATTAAAGACTCGCTTAGAAACAGTTTGGTAGATGACTCCAATTCAGCATACATTCTGCTGAAAGCAACATCTTACAATCCTAATATAAGTTATTTGTCATCTAATCTGGAAAACAGAAGTCACACTAATGTTACTTTAATTTGAATTAGATGTATAACTAAAACATTTACTATTATACTGGTCAAAATGTATTTTTTAATAGTAAATAGTTTTGAGCTGTTCATATTTATTTTTATTATTTTCCAAATAATCAAAAGTCAAAATTGTTTGACGGCACATCTATACCTAAAAAACATTTCTTTAGGAAAAATGGCACATTGATCCTTAAAGGTTCACCACCCCTGAGTTAGTATATGTTACTATGAGAAAGAAAATAAGAAAGAGGTGAGAATGGTCTCTCTGGTTATAGAGCCGCTGTTAACTTGTGTAATAAGCGTAAACTAGTGTTTGCATGCCTAAAATAATGAATGAAAATGAAGTGTTTTCTGATGATTGGAAGAGATCTGACAAACTTGAAAAACAAATATTTTTTTGCAAATGGAGGATCTATCTACTTTTTTAGGAAGTAAGCATATCAAATAACAGTAATATCAAAAACAACTTTTAAGTATAAAATTTTATCAGAAGTAGTACTATCCATTTTGCTTATTCTTTACTGCAACAAAGAACGAGAGGGTAATTAGTACTATATAGGGAAAAGTATAAAAACGAGCTAAGGTGTACTATACCTAAATAAAACTAGAAAATATGTTGGTTTTTAAGACAAATAACATGAACCCCCATGTTGCAAATAAGATTGTAGCTCAGATTTTCTTTGTAAGGGCCAAAAAGGCTACTTGTGTCTTTAAACTCAGCTTCAGAATGTGTTGGGTAGAGTTTTATTTATTTATTTTTTGTAAATATAACCTTTGTAGAAAATTAGCTATTTTCTCCATTATTTTATTCATGTCTAAACATCTTGATTTCAAAATCATCAGTCTGTACATGTATTCTGGCTTTTTATAAAAACTTTTGTAAAAACATTAAAGCCATTTTGTGAAAGATTTTTTATTCCCTATATCTTTATAAATTTAACTTCTTTATGTGTAATAATTATCATAGATGTAATCTAAGAATTGAGTATTTTTGCAATATTTTTTTTATAAAAGCATCTTTGCTGTATAGTTATTACTTGTATAATATTATATACATGTCTTTTTAAATTTACCTTAGTGTTTGAGTCTTTATAAGTCAAATCAATACCAAAGAAGTTTCTTAAGGTTATTTTTCTTGTTAAAATATCTTGATTGTGAAGTTTTCTTTGTCTTTCAAAAATGTTTGTATATTAAGTGTTTCATAAAATTTTAATTTATTTGTAATTTTAAGAATTTGTTTGAAACCTTAACACGCGTTAAGTTTAAGAATTGCTTGAAATGTTGTTCGCAAATTGTTTTACACTCTGTTATTTTTGTAAATTGGCAGATATGTAATTCATGAAATGTAAATTAGTAGTTAATAGTGTGATAGCTATATGTTTTCCTTGATTTTTTTTTAGATGATTGTTGGACGATTTGCACCTCAGTTCTCTGGTTACCAGCAACAGGACTGTCAAGAGTTAATGGCTTTTTTACTTGATGGATTGCATGAAGATTTAAATAGGGTTAAAAAGAAACCTTATATTGAACAATCGGATGCTGATGGAAGACCTGATGAAGTATGCAATTTTATTTTATGTTTTTGCAAGTGTATTGTTGCTTATCTTTTACTATGAGGAGAGGAGTAAAAGCTTATTATAATTTTAATTTTTCCCAAGCAAAGGAAAATTGAATTTAGTCTCCCTCTAAATTTAAATTCCTTCTTTAAATTTGTAATAGATAGATAATTTCTTTTAAATTCAGACTATTTCTGTATTTATCTTGGAAAATTTTTAAGTGTATGTATATCAAGGTTTTGATAAATTCTAGGGTCCAAAGTCTTATAGAATTAAATAAAAACTTTCAGCTCTTTTCATCTTTTCAAGTATTTTCTTTTTTTGCCAGTTTAGAATTATTTTAAATGAGAATTTTGGTTTGATCTACATAGGATGATCTTCGAATTTAAAGCTCCCCTTCGTGAGTTGCTACATAGTATCAGTTTTTGTTGCAAAAAAAATTTGTGAAGGTCTTAATGTAATTGTTAGTCACCCCCATACACTGTCAGTTCTTATTTATTTCTCCTTAGATATGTTTGAATAATGAAAGTTTATCAATATGATTATTCTTTGTAAACATTTATTCGATAACTGTCTTCAAAGAATAATTATATTAGGGCAATATATATATATATACAGTCGACTTTCAATAATTCGAATTTGGAGGGATCAGTGAAAAGCTTTGAGTTATCAAGAGGGTAGGAAAAAACTCCCAAAATACACAAAGAGAAATTTTTTACCCAACACATTTTAATTTAAAACTATGTAATAAAACAACAATTGTACATATGTATAAAATTACTTTAAAGTATTTTTAAAAAACACATATTGTACAGTAAAAATATTATACAGAAGTTAAAAGTCTTGTATTAAAAGAATACATTTGTGTATTAAAAACAATTATTCAAAGAATATATACTGTACATAATTAATCTTTTTTTGACGAAAAAAATCTGTCATTTTTAAAACAGTTATCAGTTCCCTGATACTATTGGCTCTTCAAGGCTGGATCCAGCCCAGCCCATGCCTTATTGGGTGCCAAATGCCATGAGTCACACTGAGTCAGAAATTGTCATGTCACTCTGAGGCAAAAAACACAATCCTATGCATCTCCTTCACAATAGCAGGCCATCCTTTCTGAACACATGTGTAGCAAGGCCACGTGTTAAACAAAATAGCGTAAAATCTGGCTTATAACGCGCACTTTGAACACAAGAAATAAGATCAAAACTTAAGGGTATGCATTATACGCCAGGTATAAAAACGATAGCTTTAAAAATAATAAAAGAGATGAGTATAAAAAAAATTTACTTCTACATTATCAAAATACTGTTTGTTTTAAAGAAATGACTTGCATTATGAACTAAAAGAGCTGTAGCTCTAGAAGTATACTATTTCAAAAGTCTAGGATAATACCTCGAATAAATTACTTCAAAACATAAGAACAATGTATACTAATACTTCAGATTTCTTTGTTAAAAAGGAATGGCGAATATACATAAAAATTAACGAAATCAGCTTGAAAGTATAGGTGCGCGTTATACGGCCGGATTTTACGGTATGTAGATGGCCGACAACAGGTGCGGTCGGTCTATTGTCCACTTGAAGAAGGTAAGCAATAAAGTATATTTTTGCTTGAGGAACCAGGAAGCACAAAGAAGAGATGTCTGACAGATAAGTCATCAAAGGGGCTACGTTTACAGGTGAAACAGCAGAGACAATACAACACAAAACATGTAAGCTCCGACCTGTTTGCTACAGGACTACGTGATAGTGAGTCTTCAAATTGTTGAGAGTTATATAAGATAACTTTGAATTATCGCATGTTGTAGTCTGTGTGAGTGCAGATTTTACTTCGTAATATTGAGTGTACCAAAACGTATTGTTTTAGTGTGAAATATCAAGAGTTTTTCTATGCGCTCAGCATATACTTTGAACTATCTCGAGTTTCATATTATCAAAAGTTTGAATTAGCGAGAGTCGACTGTATATATTTATATATATATATATGTATAATTAATATTGCCTTTCTATTTCAGCTTGTAGCCAAGGAAGCTTGGGAAAACTACTTAAGAAGAAATAATTCAGTAATTGTTGATATATTCCATGGTCTCTTAAAATCAACTCTAGTCTGTCCTGAGTGTACTAAAGTGTCAATTACATTTGATCCATTTTGTTATTTATCGTTACCTTTACCTATTAAGAAAGAAAGGCAAATAGAAATTCTCATGATAGCTGCTGATCCTCTTGCAAGACCACTTAAGGTAAGGTGTGCCACAGAATATTTGTTGTTTTTTTTAATATATATATATATTACAATTTATGTGTGCTATAGAAAATTCATTTCTTTTCTGTATTTAGATGAAAGTTACTGTACCAAAACTAGGAACAATCAATGATCTTTGTGAAGCTGTTAATAAAAGCATCCACATTCCAGCATCAAATGTAAGTATATAGTATACAATTTGTATTTTATATCAAATATATTTTATGTTTTTAATTTTTACATGAATAGCCAAGATGTTAATTTTCAATATTAATGTGACAAAATACTCTGAAGCATGAAGTTATATCTACCAACTTTAATGTTTTGCCTATAAAATTTATGCTTTTTTGCAGAAATTGTCCATTTCTGCAAAAGCGTTAAGATAACTTAAATATTTTCGCAAAATTTCTGTCATCTACCTACTATTTTCTTCCCTTCCACTTGTTTTATATTTAAAACAACTAAAAAATAAGTTGATACAAACCATAGAACTCATTGCCATTAAGTTGTTAAAGAATTCCCCCCCCCCCAATGTTTGTCTTTCCACCTGTATTATGTTAACTTGTGGTTCATAACTGATTCATAGGTTTGGTTTCATTTAGTGAAGCATTTTTTCCCTCCCTTCTAGAACTCAATTTTTTTTGCTTAGTGCATGCTTGTGTTTTTTAAGTTAAATGTGGTCTGAAGGAATATTATAAAAAGAATTTGATTGTATTACCACATCCCAAATGGAGAAAAAAATATGCATTTTGTGATGTGTGTTGTACACGGATAAATGTGTTTCTTATAATAGTTGATAAATTGCTCTTAATACAAATAAGGTATTGCAATGAGTGGTAATGTAATTCATATTTCATTTTCTCCCAGATAAATAAAATACTCTGCGGGTTTTGGCTTTGTCTAGCCATGTGGTTACAGTTTTTTATAGGATAGTACTTCTTGAATATATTCTGCTTTTTTGTATGTGTGTGTGCCTTCTTGTGATCGTTGAAGAAAAATGTTTCTATGTTAAACGGATTTCACTCCTTTTAACTGAGTTTTGGCCTGTGCCTCTTTGTTTTAATAATGATTCATAATGCTTAGGTAGAAATAAAACAAGTTCTCTGCAGCAGCATCTCATTGCACTAATGATACAAACTACAAATCAGATCTTGGTCACTTAATTTGAACTTGCAGAATGTTTAATTCCTAGTGTAATTTTTGCAATTACAAATCTGATTGGGAATTTCACTCGAGAAAATATTAGCTAACTAAAGGATGAATTTAAAAAGTATTGAGTGTTTTTTGAACATTGTTTCATTTACAGCAGATAATATTACAGTAATGCAAGGAGGAAAATAGTTGTTCTAAGTTAATTGGCATCAGATAAAAGTACTGCTTCTTTAATTTTAAAAGCTGATAAGATGCTTTTTGATATATTTTTATAAATATAATCAAAAAGTTGAATTTTTTATTATTTTTTTATAAAAACATCTTTATTATAAAGTCATTGCTTTCTCATATAGAACTATATGCATGCCTATAAATTTACTTTATGGAAAGAGTTTTTATAATTCAAATCAATATATACATAAAAGTACAAGTTTTTACCGAGTAATTTCTTATCAGAATATCTTTATTGTGAAATTTTCTTTGCTTTATTTTTAAAATGTTATATTTAGTGTGTTAAAACTTCCTTGAAAATCTTCATTGCATGTTACTTTGCACTTCGCCATTTTCTAAAGTTGGCAGGTCTGTATATATATAGTGTGAAAATATTACAGCTTCTTAAATATTACTTTCAGTTGATTGTTACTGATGTTTACAATCATCGGTTGCATAAAATCTTCAGTAAGGATGAGCTCCTGAGTAATATCATGGAAAGGGATGAAATATTTGTGTAAGTTGCTCATATTATATTTCTAATTTTTGTAAATGACTTTTTTAATCTAATGATTACAGAGTAAATATTTAATCTTATTAGCAGTTATTTCTTTTCGGACTTGAAATTGATAATTATTAAATTGCTTCTCCCCTTAGCTATGAAATTCCATCTAATTTGGAGGAAAATGGTCCTGCTTGTATGATTCCAGTTTATTTAAAACATAAAAAGTAAGCAATTTAAAAATTTCTTTGTATTTTTACATTTGATATAAATGTGTAGTATTCTAGCTCAAATATATATAATATTTAGAGAAGAATACTAGAAATATATAAAATGCAAAGATCAAATAATTAGTATATGGTGTGGGATATATGATCTTTTAATGATTTTCATTCCTCCCCTCCCCTTCCTTTCTAGGTCTAAAACAACTACAAATTCTGCTAGCTCAGCTTCAACTCTATTTGGGCACCCTTTTTTCATCCCAGTGAATGGAAAAACTTGCTCTTTTGTGCAACTCTACAGTATTTTACTTCAACAAATGTCGTAAGTAACAAATTGAAAATTTTCTAATAATACATTGAAAAACTATACGTTTTGAATATAAATCATGGTAAATATTTTAATGAATTGCCATATATGTAGGAGTATTGTTAAGTCTTAATTATTCCTGTAAAATAACCTAGATATCTTGTTAAATTTATTTTGCACTAGCTGGTATACCCGTTCTTCGCACAGATGAATTTAAAAATTAAACAATGCAGACTGAAGGATTAAGAAGTTTTTTAATGAGTTAATTTTACGTGAATTGTAAATTAAACAAAAAAAAGCTTTTTGCATATCTCAGCTAAACAAAAAAAACCATGTTCACTAAATTTTAAGTCTTAAGATATAATAGCTGAATTTTTTAAAAATTATTATTATTATTTATCACCCCGTAACTTTCTTTTGGTCGATTTTTTAAAACACCTATCTGCTCAGCAAAAGTAACACATTTCTACAAATTTTGTGCAATAAACGCTTAAAATAGTGTATCTGGATGTGCAACACATTAATACACTGCTGGCCACCGTAAATGCAACACCCTGAAGGAAGCATGCAAATAACACGAAATTTACAGCATGCATTTGCGGAGGTGAGATATGCAAATGATTAGAATTTCAGCGCAGACACATATCACGCATGCCTGTGGTGCCTCCTCAAAGCGCTATTTAAGGCTTGGAGATTTCGATGATTTCAAGTTTGGCAACTGTGTTTTTCTTGTGGTTTTTTCAAAAAACGATCAGTTATGTCTCGTAGAAAACAGCGATCAGCTCTTGATCAAGTATCCAAGTTCGACAGAGGAAGGATAGTGGCCTACCGAGATTGCGGATTATCTTTCAAGGAAATCGGTAGTCTTGTTGGACGAAACCAAACAACTGTAATGCGGATATGTGACCGTTGGATGCAGGAAAGTACAACGGACCGATGTAATCGATTGCATCCACCTCAGTGCACCACTTCACGTGAGGACAGGCAAATTGTGCGCATGGCAGTGACAGATTGCTCAATCACATCATGAACCATAACACAGCACATTGAGTCTGTAACACATCATTCGCGCTGGCGACCATTCGGACGCCGTTACAGCAGAGTGGTCGTCCGCAAGACGCCCGTTGCTTGGTCTACCCTGATGCAGAACCACAGACGTCTCCGCCGCCAATGGTGCGATGAAAGAAGGATGTGGGCGGCAGAATGGAATGAAGTTGTCTTTACTGACGAGTTACGCATCTGTCTGCAACACCACGAAGGTCGGATTCGAGTCTGGAGACACTGTGGAGAAAGGATGCTGAACAGCTGCATTATGCACCGCCTCACTGGTCCTGCATCGGGTATTATGGTATGGGGCAGTATTGGATATCACTCTTGCACTCCTCTAGTATGCAATGCCGGTACTTTATACAGCGAGCGCTACATCTCCGATGTGTTGGAGCCAGTTGTCCTTCCTTACCTTCAGGGCTTGGCCACAGCCATATTTCAACAGGATAATGCACTCGACCACACGCGGCACGCATTGTCCAAAGGTTCTTCGTCAATCACCAGATTGAATTGCTTCCCTGGCGCTCGCTCTCCAGATCTTTCGCCGATAGAAAACATATGGTCCATGGTTGCTCAACGATTAACCCAGATTATACCCCCAGCTGCCACACCAGATCGACTTTGGCAACGTGTGGAAGCTGCTTGGTCTGCTGTACCCCAAGAACACATTCAAAGTCTGTTTGAATCACTGCCGATTCGTGTGGCAGCGGTGATCTCCAGCAATGGCGGCTACTCTGGCTACTGATTCTGGCAGGAACCACACTTCACAGAAGTCTATAAATTTAATCATTTGATACTTGGTCAACATGTTATCTAAAAATAAATTTTGTTGTGCTATCTCTTATCTTTCTTGAAATTGCATTTACTGTGACCAGCAGTGTATTACTTTCTGATGCATTTATTTTATGTTAAATAGCTGTTACCCGCAACTTCTTCCACGTGGAATTTAACAAAAAAGTGTTTATTCACTTCGCAGAGTGAACGAAAACTTAATAATTATGTATTTTATGTAAAGAAATACCTATGATATAAGTATAATCTCATTCTTCTACTTTGTGAATCTATGTTTTCTTTTTTGTTTTATTTATTTTTTTTCCTTCGTTTTTTGTTGAGCAAGGGGTGAAAGGGACGCTTGACCTTTGACACTATCGATGGGGTGAGGACTAAAATCATTAGGATCAAAATAGGTCTAAGTAGCAGTAGGTTGAAATGCGAATACTAAGGAAGCCGCAAGGAAGGGGGTGAAAGGGATGCATGGCCTTTGACAAAGCAGTGAAGGACTGTACAATCTTTAGGATCAAAGGAGATGAACGGGAAATGTCGTGAGTGGCAGCAACCTAATCAAACAGAAAAGTTTGATATAACTGCTAGAAATCATTGAGACAGAAGGCTTGCGAAATAAAATAGTCCCTATTGAATAAAAATAATCCCTATTGAAATAAATAATCCCTATTTGCTATTGGGATATTGCTCACTATTTCATTAGTTTTAATTTTATTTTCTCGGAACCCTAATTTTTTTTTCTGTAATAAAAGTAGCCTAAGTTATTCCATATAACATTATCTATCTGCCAGTGAAAGTTTTGTCAAAATTGGTCCAGCCGTTTCAGAAATTAGTCGGAACAAAAAGAAAGACAGACAAAAATTTTAAAAATTGATTTTTTCATATAAGTATTGTTTATACTTTTAAATGCATTTAGTAAAAAGCTGTTAATTTCAAATTACAAACAGACACTTCATTTTTATTTATATGTATAGATATTTATCCTGAAGTACACAATTTTGTTAATTTCGGTTATTAATGGTAATTTGGTTCAAGAAACCATGGATTAAAGTAAAAGAAGATAGAGGCTTGTAGTGTTTTTTTAAGCTTCTTCATATGAAAGCTTATTGTGCCTGGGAAATCCTTGATGAAATGATAGCCTATCAAATGATACTATTGTTGTCTCGTCCGAAGTACTGCAGAGAAATCAAATAGCGTTGATGGTGTCCAAAACGACCCTTGCAATGTTGAAGGCCTTAGGCGAATAAAGCAGTGGATGGTCTTTGAGGTTTAGGTCAATGTTGTGAAGTTAAGCCAATATAGGAGGACATTAAAAATATGATTAGGAGAAAGTTGAATGTCTTGACAATGAGTACAAACATTATAACAGGCCATCGGGGGATATTTTCATCCCTTTAAAGTGTCTGGTACATACTCTGACTATGTGCTCCCTGTAAAGTATCTGGAAATTACATGATTGCAATTTATTTCTGGAATAAAGTACTTCTTAACTGGATGAGAGGTGAATTTATATCTGGCTATTGCATTAGCATGGGTAAGGCTGTTGGAAAACAGGAGAATTTTGAGCCTCCTTGGCAAAGTTATCAGCCTGCACATTGCCAAAGATATCGACGTGGATTGATATCCATTGCAAAGTACAGGTTCTTTGGGCTGCAACTACTCTGTTTACAATGGCAATTATATCCTAGGTCCGTTGAGAGTTGCCCCTTAGGATCACTTGGAAGTGCAGATCTAAAGTCTAAGCACAGTAGAATGACATTGGAACTCTCAATTGCCCTGCTGTGGTAGTTATACTCAAAGCCCCTTTAATGGCCGTAAGAAGTTTGAGGAAGTTTTACCTGTAGGAATTCTATAGGATTCAAGGTCACCATTTGGGTGAATAAAATAGATTCCAGCCTCACCTTTATTAAGACCAGAGTCAGAAGATCCATCCATGTAGGCAATTACCTGATTTTTGGCCGAATTTGAAAGCTCCTTTATGGTGTGGTTGCCATTCTGCTTGGGCAATGCAATTGATTCCATTTTGTTAGCAAGGTTGTTAGAGATTTAAATTGATTCTTGCTTGTGAAGAGGGACAGAAGAGGTTGTTTAATCATATCTACATCTTTGTGCTGAAGTTCAATTTCTTCGCTTGTTTTACAGTTGTATTACAGAGTTAAAGAACGTTTCAGTTTGTATCTACCTGTTCAAGCCTTGAAAAGTTTTCCTGGAGATATGGCGGCAACACAAATGAAATGTTCAAACTTGCCATAATGAACTTCACTGACAATCCAGGAAGTGGAGAACCATCATTTACAAACAATGCTGTTACAGTGGAGAAATGGAGGACTTATCAGAAAAAAACACCCCATCTAAATGGTCATGGAAGAGTGATCTTGGTTAAGGCAATATGTGGAAAATTATTCACAAAATTTCTGAAGTTGAAGATGTTGGCACATTACTTCATTTCTTTTTACTGACTTCTTTTCAATTGAAAAATCTGTCAAGGGTAATCTTGTGGAGCAAGACAGTTTTTCGGTCTCTATTGATAAATCTTGGATTTATCAGTGTGACCTAAGAAATTGGCAAATGAAAGCACCCCCAAAAAAAAAAAGACTAAGGTGTCGGAAGTTTTCAGGGAAGATCATGTTTGTTTTCTTGGACTGTTGTGGAGTCCACAGATTACATGGAGAAGGGCCAGACCATCACTAATGCTTATTACTGCATGCTGCTGGAAAAATTGCAAGATGTTGTGATCAAAAAACATGGTATTATCATCCAATGTGTCTTGTCAGCATTACACCTGCTCATTCATCTCAAAGTGCATTGGTCTTACCTTGGCATGATATAAAAGTTCAGAGAATGAGGTGCTAGTTCAAGTGTCGTACAAGTAATTTGACTGAGGTTTATTGCCAAATAGACCTTGCATTCACCTTAGAGGGAACATTGATAAAAATAAATGAAGTGAATTCTGAGATTTGACAACACAAATGGCATCATTTAAAAGGTGGAACATAGATTTTTGCTACCTGGCTAGTTCTGCAATGATGGCTTTCGAAAGTTCTGCTGGGAAGATGTATAACTCTAGTTGGTAAAAAGTCTTGAGAATAACAAATAAATATTAAATTTTTATTTTGAATATTTTAAGTAGTAATTTTAAAACTTCACACAATATACTCCATCATAAACCAAAAGCAATTGAAATTTTTTTTGCTGCATTAAGAAATCGAAATCTGTGTGTTATGCAAAATTTATGCTTAGGCGAGGCTAGAATTTTTATATACTCATTATTTAAAAATTTAGCATATTAAAGTATCACAATGATTTAGTGATAGGGATGAGTTTATGAATTTCATTTATAGCTTAATATTGTATTGTTAAACATACTTATAAAATCCATTATTTTAATTTATCATTATTGATTAATGCTTAAGCTATTTGGAAAAAAAAGCTTGAAATTTCCCTTGATTACTTGTCATGGTTTTCTCCTTGTTTAATATGTTAAATACTGATTTTAAAATATTTGTTTGAGTGGATAAAAAATTGTAAATTTTTAAAATATAAAAATGTGTGTGCATGTGTTTTCATTCTAATGAGGTAAGATTACATATTTTTTCTTGTTTTATTCTTTCTGCTCATTTACAGACGATTCCTGAAATGTCCCCAAACTGATGAAGATTGGGAAGCTCTGGCTTCTACTGAGACAGAGAAACAAAATGGAGGTAATTAATTTTTATAAATTAATACTTTGTTTTACATGATTAAAAATGAACATTTTTTTAATATTCCCTTTGTTATTTTGTGATCGATAGCTCAACAATCAAACATTCTGTTAGCAATAAATGTGATTATACATTCATGCCCAATGTTATTTTTACATATTTAAAATATTCTGTGAAAATAGCCCATTGAGAATTAATCCATTTTTCAGGAATGTGTTTAAGACTAGCCTTAATTAGCATTATCTTATAAAAATTGATCAAATAATTTCATATATATAAATCAAGGGATTATGTCACCTGATAGTGAGTTTCTGTACTATTGCATTTTATTTTGGTATATAAGAACTTGAAACAGTTTGTCAGAGCTCAGAAGTATCATTTGAGTGAATCTTTTGTTACTAAATGTGGTTATTAATGGATTGGAGGCCATCAAAATATAATTCTTGTTAAGTTAAAACAAATTTTAAATTTTTAAAGCGCAAAGCAATCATAAAAGTCATTTACAGAAATGGCAATGCTCGAGTCAAGACAGAGAGGCTTGCTCATCATTATCTGATGAATGGTTGCATTTGAATAGTAGATGTTGTTACCACTTAACAATAATTTTAAAAGAAATTGCATGTACCATTAAATCAAAACAAATGCTTTATGGTTTCATGTTGAGTAATTGATTAAGTCATAATCTAAATAAGGTAAGTATCACAAATTACTGTAGTGTATCTGAAGATAACTTTTTTGAATACTTATGACTTAAAATGGGGTAAACATGTCATTTCAGTTTGTATTCTCATGTTTAAAAGAAGTGATACATTGCAATCAGCTTACAAGCAAGTATATAATATAAAGGATTAATTTTTCCAACAGTTGTGAAATGGCAAATTATTGTCTGTTCAGGAAAAAGACAGGTCCAGCCATGGAAGCATTGAGATACATAAATATTTCTATATAGTCGTGTCTATACTACATAAACAATTTTGGTACTCAGTCATTGTTAGGAGGCCTGGACACAATGGTAAATATAAACTGGTCAAGATCAGTATGTGGCTGTAACTGCTCATTATAACAAAATCTTGCTCAGCAGTGTTAAGTTCAGAGCTTGCACCCTTTGATAAAACTATTTTATCATAATCATTATACGGAAAGTGAAAAACAGCTTGTATGCCAGGAAATCAAAGGTAGGGGCTTCGCTGTTTTCCAGCAAAAGAGAGATTATTTTAATTGGTTCATAAAATTTTCTAACTAAATTGAAATGTTGAATTTCATAACTGGATTGAAAAATGTTAGGTTGTAAAAAGGTTTTTTCATTTGACATTCAGTTCTTAAGGTTACTTTTAAAGAAAGTCAGGAATGTGAAATTTTCCTTTGAACATTGTAGAATGTTACTGTTGTGGCCACGGTAGTCTAGTGGTCAAGGTATTGGATTGTGGCTGGCGTATCATGAGTTTGAGCCCAGTACCACTAAAGACTCGCCATGTAGGGGAGCGATATACATTAAATCTGTTGAGAGCTCTAACATCCTCCCGTTGGTGTGGTGTGGTAGTTAGGAGAGGGGGTGCCAGCTCAGGTGTCGTCCTCATCACTTGACGATGGTTCAAAATTACGAGGTCCATCTCCAAAAGCCCTCATGTTGCTGAACAGTGCAACGTTAATATTCACTTAATCAGAATGTGACTGTTTAAGTAGTACAGGTGTGATGGTATAGGAAGGAATAATGATTGAAACCAAACGTATTAGTATATTGTGGAACCTTATTTTATACTTTTCAGAAGTGCTAATGAATTTTTTTATTTATGGATAATGTTTGTCCATGTGAAGGAGCCTTTGTTGGTGAATTCCCTGAAAATGATGCTATTGAGCGAATATCTTGGCCAGCAAAATCTGATCTGAACCCAATAGAGGACTTATGAGACTACCTTAGAAAAGCCATTGCAGGAAGTCATCCTCCTTAAAATATAAATGTTCTACAAAACCTATTAGAGGAATGTAATTTCCCAAATTGTGGTTGTAAAATATGTATGCTTTTAATCACATTGTAATATGAATGTACAAGTCAGGGGCAATCACATTGCATTTTAGATGAATTAGATTAAATTTTTTCTCAACCCTCCTAATCACATATTGCTATTTTTATTTCATGCTATAAGTTTTATATCATTAATAAAAATTTTCTCTGTGTTTGTGTTACAATGACAGGTATCATTCCTATATATTTTCTTAAAATTATAGCTCAAAATTTTCGGGAAACTTATGACATTATGCATGAAAGGAAAAATTTTAGATAAGAGTGTATATATGTTTTTTGTGTTTGGTGTAATTTAAACTCTACAATATTTATTATTTTCTTGAATTCTCTGAAATATTTTTTGCTGATTTTATGTTTATTTGTGTTTTTAAATAATAGATGTAGATATGACAAATGGGGAAGATTATGACAGTGAAAAATCTGATTGTGAGAAAGAAAGTGAAGCTGATTATGATACTGATTGTGAAAATTGTAAAGAGAAACCTAAACTTTTGTTTAATATCCTGAGTGTGAATGCATCTGGTAATCTTGACGTAGATCAGATTTTAAATGATGGTCGAGCTCTTAAATTGGAACGTAAAACACCTTCCATTGTTGGTGAGTCTTTTCTCCTATCTTATTTATAAATATGAGTTTTGGTGTTTATAGAAGTTATTTAACATAAAATGCATTTGTTTTGTAGGAAAAATATATTTAGCTGTGGAGTTTGATGAACGAGTTAAAGAGAAGTGTTTTAATGAAAAAGAGTTATTGGTAAGATTTATTTGAAAATCTGCTAAAACAAAATTTAATGTTTCTCCAAGAGAGAAATTTGTTGTGTTTTGTAAATCCCTTGTTTATATTTGATATGTGTATGTCTGGTTTTTTTTTTTAACACTGTTAGCGAAGTAAAACTTATTAAGCTGTTATTTAAAATGGATGCTGTGGTCTATAAAATGTAAATACTATATTTTGAGAAATCGCTTTTTAAAATGAACATAGACAATCTGTCATCATAAACAAAGTCTGGATATTTGACACATTAGTCTTTTTAGCTGTAGCATGTTTGTCAATCTTCGCAAACCACCATAACCAATGTTCATCATTGGCATGCAGTACACCACTTTTTCTACCCTTTTTTTTCAATAATGCTGTTAAATTAATCATAGTGCACTTTCACTACGGCAGCAGGCAAATGGTTCACAAATTGTGCGACACTTGTAAAGCTGTCACCTTTGGTTTTAAAAAAAAGTCAATTATCATCCTGTTTTGCAAGTAAGATGATTCATCTGTTTTAGCCATCACAACTGTTAAATGTTTCAAGATTGTTTCTAAGTTTTGTACCCATCACTTCCTGTGTTTCATTGCTTGTAAGCTAATGATACTTGAGATGGGGATTGATCAGTATAATAATATGACATAACACTGTATAATTCATAATAAAGTAAGCATAAAGAGAATGTTATACAATTTTTATTTGTGTGTATTATAAAATTCCCTGTTTCTGATTGCTCCATAAATGCTGCTTAATCTTCTGACATTCTTAGGCATTTTGAATCCAATGTTGTAATTTTAAGTAAAACATTTTTCTTTTTTCTGAACTTAAAAATTGATTTTTAAAATGTATATATGTGAATGATTTGTACTTTTCTGTGTTTAGAATAATGAATCGGGGTATATTTTTATAAAGATATTTTTGAGTAAAATTTACCAAGTTACTTCTACTGTTAGCAGTAATTTAAACTGTATGAACACTGATTTTTTTCCTTTCCATCCTTATTTAGTTAATGTATTTAAATGCAATTATTAAATTTAATTTATATTGTGAATATCAATAGTCATTAAATATTTAAAATGTCTTACTCCTATTTTTTTCAATAAAATATATCTTATTTCATATAATGTTCTAAATTTTTGTTTTGGTCTATTTACTAGAAAATAATAGCATTGCTTTTATCTTGCTATTTTTCTTTGTTAGGCATATAACATTCATGACTCTATGAACCTGAGAATTTCTCAAAAGAAACAAGTAATTCAACTTAGTGAATGCCTTGAGCTGTTCACCACAGTTGAAAAACTTGGAGCTGATGATCCTTGGTACTGTCCGTCTTGTAAGAAGCACCAACAAGCGACCAAAAAATTTGATTTATGGTCACTACCACAAGTATTAATCATCCATCTTAAAAGATTTTCATACAATAGATACTGGAGAGATAAGCTTGATACCCTTGTTGAGTTTCCAATCAGGTAGGTATAGATGCTTAAATATTTGCATTTCACAATATAATTTATATTTTTGAAGTTTTATGAAGCTAAATGCATATTGCTTCACGTTTTTAATTCAACCTCTGGGTGCATACATTATTGGAATAATTGTGTTACATTTATATTTTTGAAATAGTGTTATGAATGTTCAATGTATTTGTTGCTTAATATTTTGTTTTTCTTCTGTACTGTTGATTTAAATTTCCTGTCTGACATTTCGCTTGTAATTTATTCCTTATTCATGTATAAGTTGCAAGTTGGATATCTTTGATCCTTCTCTAAAAGAAAGAATGGCTGCATGATTAAAATATGTTAAGAGAAGTACAAATACAATTCCTACAAAAACACTTGATTAAATTTTTGTTGTTAAAAATTTACTTTTTGGACTTCTGAAGTAGTCTAAACATTCTAAATATTTATTTTAAGAATTACAGAGTATTTTAAATTATTGATTTAAACTAAATTATTTATTCACTTGCTTTTGCAGTGCATATTATTTCTTTAGCAATTTGATTGGCTTTTTGAGAATGGAGTTTTCAAATAAATCTTTATATATCCTTCTGTATATGTTTGTAAATTCCATTTTGAATTTACATGAGTTTTGATCTAGAGAACATGAGAGCTGTTTAATTGCAATAGTTTACAATTTGATTCCATTTTTTGAAAACTTTCTGTACTAATTGTACTTTATTTTATTTAGATGTTGCATCAAAGAGGTTTCAACCAATATCAGATGTATGATCGGTTAATTTTAAGGATTATAGGATATAAGTTAGTTTGTTTGAAAATAAAATGTGCATACAGTAGAACGTCATTTATCCGAATCAGTTGGGACCGAAAACCAAATGTGATCCATGCAGTATATGAAACCGGACGCTATACAGATATTGAAAATCATAACATGCAGAAAACCTGCTTGAAGAAAAAGCAAAATAGGTGTGAAATGTCACAATTTTACCTTTATTGTGGAAAATAATCACTTATTTTTGGCTGTACCATTGTACACCTTCATTTTGACCTTAAAAATCAGCCAAACCACCTAATTTCTCATTAAGTTCCTGAGCTTTTTCGCGTAACAGAGGGCCAGATATCGGGTCCCCTTTGCTCCTTCTTTGTAAAAACCATAAGTAGCGTGCACGATCAAGAGCAACATCATTTGCTTCCCTCATGATTTTCCTTTTCAAGTTTTGATGCAAAATTTTAAATGGTTTTTCGGCTTTTTTTATGTCAGAAATTGTCGACTTTCCAACATTATGAAACTGCTAAGGACGCTCCACTTTCTCCCTTCACGAGACAGTTTAATGTTTCAAGTTTTGTTTCTATGTTCAAGACATTGCGCTTCTGTTTTGAATTCAAAGCCGCAGCAGTTCACAACTCAACAAAAGAGCACGTATACACCCCCTTACTTGGAAACAAACTGACTTAATATTCTGCACAGATGTTTACCAAATCACACATCTAAAATTCCCCAAACATCCCTAACCTGGGGTTTTCCTGTCACTTTTGGCCTCACGTAAAACAACTGCTCTGCATTGCACTGTTTGAAAACGTATTCATATACAGTACATGTAGTTGACAAAAAAAAAACTGGTCCAAATATTTGACGCTCCAGATAAGAAACGTTCGATTGTATTTATAACATTTTCATTGAAAAATGACCAAATTGTTTTTAAAAAATGCTGGTATACTTTTAAAATTTTAACCAGCACTGTATAATTATGTAAAAATATTGATTGCTTCAAATCAAATTCAATATCTATTGTATATTTAAAAAAATATTACATCTTTCTCAAACTTTGTCAGTTTTTTTGGTTGAGATAAAATAATCTTACTTTCAAATGAGTAACAAATTTAGTTGATATTTCGGGTATGATTTTGGGTCTTTTTTTATGTAGTGTTTAGTTATTTATATGTATATTATTAAAAAAAATTTTTTTTTCTTTTTAAGTGGTTTAAATATGGCGAAATATGTACTTAATCCATCCCATGGCCCTGCCGTATATGATCTCATTGCTGTTGCAAACCATTATGGTGGAATGGGTGGTGGACACTGTGAGTATTTTCAGTTGTTTCTTCTACTTGTTTATTTCATTTTTTAAAGAAAATAAAATAGTTTATTTTCGGGAATAAATTAAGTACTTTTGATTGGATACTGCATTTAATGAAACTTTTGTGTATATATATTCAAATGTGCTTTGCTTGCATTGTCAGCTATATAATTAGTAATTAAGAAATGAAAATGAGGAAAAGTTGTTTACATTATCAAAAATTAGAAAAATTAGGTAAAAAGTCCAAATTTAATTATTAAATGATAGAATTATATTGTCATTATATTCCGATTCACTCAGTTTATTGATAAGTTTTGGTTAAAGATTACATCTGAGCAATTTTGAGTTTTGCAGTTACTATTATTGACCTGACTTCCTTAATACTGTACACGAATATATAAATTTTCTTCATTCTCTGTGTTTAAATTTAACTATGGGTAAAGGTAAATACTCAAAATCTCTTTCATAAAATACATAATGTTAAATGTTCCCATAATATCTGATAAATGTTCTCTAATTTTTAGACACTGCTTACGGCAAGAACTCAGGTACAGGTGTGTGGCATTATTTTGATGATAGCAGTGTGACGCAATCATCAGAAGATAATGTTGTTGTAAGTATTGCTACTTTTTATTTAAAAAAATGTATTTGTTTTCTGTAAGTGGTACTTGAATGCTTAACTTTTTTTCAGTCAAAAGCTGCCTATGTGTTGGTTTATATGCGTCGAGATGCTGCTGCCCATAGTCACCACTCAAGCCGGCAAGCTATATCTGCAGCACTTGGGGCACCTCAAAACACTCAAGTATCCAGTCCTGATGATGATGCAGCTTCATCAAGTGATGAAGATTGTAGCATGGATGTAAATTAGGTTATTTAATTTTAATTTAGAAACTTTTATAAAAAAAAACCAACATGAGTGAGAAAAAAAATAAAAGGAATCTTGCTAAGTCAGACACTTGAATTGTAATGATTGACTGGTATCATGCTTGTGAAGAAAATCAACTTTCAGGTGTTTTGTACGTAGCTGTAGATATTTACTACTCACTGAGAGACACTTAGCAAGTACTTCATTTTTATAAAATGAGAGCTTGCAGTTGACTGAATGTCTTAAATCTGATCATGAAAGATATATTGCTGCTGTTCAACACTTATTTATTTCACCCAAGTATCTTTGAGTTTGATCCTCTGTAAAAAGCTGAATTGGAATGAATTATTTTTCCTGAAAACTTGTGATTTTATTGTTTGGTTCATTTGCTGGGATTTGATTTATGAATGAATATTTTTTAATCGTGAGATTTGTGTCCATGCAAATTGATCACTATATTTAAGCTTCAATACTGTTGAAGTTGTAAAGGTAGAAATTGCACCCCTTTATATGGAGTGATTGTATAATGTATTAGAAATATTGTAAATAATTAACTTTTGAAGAAAACATTGCTTTATTTTTCATACATTTTTTAATACTAATAATGGTTAAGTAACTAGTTTAACTAAATTTGCTTTCTTTTTTATTCATTCATTTTGAATTTAGTTTTGTAAATATTTCTTAGAAATTACACTTGAAAAAAAAATTTCTACTTTTACAGCCTCGTGGTCACTAAAATTCCATAACAAGCGAGTTTTATGTTGTGATTTTGAGTAAATCTTTCAGATCAGTTAACTGTTGTGTGCTTGACATTTTGACCTGATTACTTGTAATATATTGTGCTATACATTAAAAATTTTAATTTATTAAATTGAATAAATTTTATTAGGGTAAATTGTCTATTTATTGAGTAAAAATCATTTTTTTCTAGTGTTTTTCTTGTACTTTAATGTCCAAAATTATCGATACATGCATAAAATTTGTTAATTCATTTGGGAGAGAAAGTTGCATGCATTTGATTGTAACTTGATCAAATTACATAAGAAGATCATCTGAACTAGGCCCAAACACTAAGGTATACATTTGTAATTATACAGTGTGTGTCCATAAAGTTACGATGCTCTTTTGACCAGTCACCAGAAATTAATGAAACTAGGTAGAAAAGTGAAATTTTCCTCAAAAAAAAAGGAAATCTCAAAGTTTCATACCTGTTCAGTGCAATTAGATGTAGCCTCTTTATTTGTTTCTCTACACACATCTGAAGAATGTTCACGTCCCTTCCAAACACAGCTAACATCTGGTGTAACAGAGTGAATAACATTTGATTCTCTGTTTTAAATTATTAATGATGTTGACACATTCATTGTGCACATGTTGCTTCACTAATAAACAATGGTATCGAATCCATCCTGGGATCGTGGTGTCCATGATTGACAGAATCCCTGCTTTACTCCTGGGGGGATGTATCCAGAAACTCACAATGTTGGCGTGTAGTGTGAAAGAGCACATCATATTGAAAAATACACCTTCTGGAAATTGTGACAACATGTCAAGGTAATTGTTTGACTTCACTGTCTGCTCCATCAAGAAAAAATGGGCTTATCACTTTATCAGACCACGCCACACTTCACCTTAGGGATGTTACATTCGTACTCAATGTAGGCATGAGGATTTTCAGCACCCCATACTTGACATGGGGATGAACATGTCCACAGGCCTGGCCATATTTCTGAACACAATTTTCTGCAGAAATCATTCATCCTTGTTGATCTCATGAAGCATATTTGTAGCAAACATGAATTGTTTGGGTCTATCCGCCAGTTTGATAGTGTGCAACAGCTGCAATTTATAACCTGAAAAATGTAGATGTTTTTTCAACTTATGAACTGTAGTCTTTCTTAGATGTAATTGAGGACACCTAGATTTTTGAGCTCCTTAGTAGCTTTTCCATATGCCTCTACAGTCTACACTTACCATCAGCCTACTATAATGGAGTTACAACAAATGATTAGCATCCTTCAACTGCTTATTCTCATGATTAATGTTATGGCTCTTTGTTGTACAGGCGACGATATTCATGGATCTCGTAGTTCATATTATGAACCCTAGTTCAAAAATGTGAATTTTAAGTGAACTTAGGAAATAAAATCTGTAAATCAGTTATATATCAGAAGACATTCATGTTAAATATTTGTTTGAAGCAAAATATAAATTAAAAGGAAGTTTCACTATTTTGCTTACAATATTCTAATACAAAAAGCCCCCTTTAAAATTTAATCCCTAGGCATACAAATAAAACAGTTCAGTGCATACTTCACCTTTCCAGTACTATTTGGAAAGGCAGGAGAACCTTGAGCTTTCAAAAGTGGACGGAATCTCTATGCTCATTTCTCAACAGATAGTTATTGACATCTTTGAGGCATTCAAGTCTACTTTGACACATGAAATGTGTCGTACACGTTTTTCGTATGTCAAAGCGTTAAACCATTTTTATATGTGAATTTTAAAAGCATTGTCTTATAATTAAAACAAGTCATCAACATCACCTTTAAAAAATTCATAATTTATGAATTACATATAATCAAATAAAAACATGACTTGTGGGAAGGTGGTTAAACATTTTATAGGTATTGAAATCCATTTAAAACAGAATATTTTAAATCAATTTTTACAACTGTATGTGGCATTGAAATGAAGAATTAAATACTAATTGATTTATTTGCTAAAATATGAGCTGCAGAAGTTATTTATATTCTATACGGCACATAGTGAATTCTAAAAATTTGATCATATTAATTCAATCTACTGGAAGGAACATTTCCTTATTAATAAATGTTTTTCTTCTGGTTCATACTACTTGAATATTTAATAAGATTGATCATTAAACAATCTGGAGTTAATGAAGACACAAGACTCTCTTCCTAAATTTTTCCACTATATTGAAGAAAATCTGTAAATCCTCATTGGGTTAAAACACGCCAACTTGCATTTTCCCTATGATTCTTGAATGTGGGGAAGTATCTTTAACTAGCATGCTAGTGAAGCATAATTGTTATTAAATCTGCAGTACTAAGTTATAGAGGTTTTCTTTCTTTAATAACACATTTTTAGTTGAAGTTACCTATACTCCTGTAAACTTGGAGTTGTACTGTAACTTTAAAAAAATACTTATATAGGCTCCTCTAAGTTCATACGAATGCTATTAAAGGTTAATTGCTGCCTAATTTCTTTTGGATTATAAAGTTTTAATGTAAAAATGAAGTAAAAGTTTAATCTATATATATTTTAATTCTTATTTGACAGTTTGTAGCTTCTGCTGAAATTTAATGACAAAATGTAGAAAGAAACAATTTTAAGCTTTTTAGTACCAATCAAATTTCATTTGCTTAACATGAAAGCTGTCAAAATTACAGATCAATAGGAATGTATTCTATGAAATGACACCAAGTTTTCCCATATATTCAGATATAACCCTAACAACTGAAAATTTTTGTAATCAAATTTAGGATGTTAATAGTTTTGATGGCGTAAAAATGAGTCGTCCTTCTCCTTGTTTAAGGCGTTAGTTTTCTGCATATTTTCCCCTTTACTAAAATTTAAAAGAATTTCCATTTAATTCTATTGAGCTTAAGTTATTTCCTTACAAAATTTTATAATTTGCCATTGTGTTTACAGTACCTCTTTGATTTGTCGCATAAAGGACAATTGTTTCCCCTATTCCTCATTTAGACCCTCTTGACTACTGATATCTTTGAATTGATTACTCTTGCTTTTAACTATGGGTAGCTGCTCATCTCTATCTGTTAATATAATTTCTACACCTTACTTAAACCACTCAAACAAAGATGTTTCACAAATGTCACTAGATGTTTCAGACAGTACATCTAAATCTACAGATAATGAATATCAATTACAATATTCCTTTCAAAAGTAATTCCTAGACATACTCTTACCAAGTTAAAATAACTAGTATACTGAAAGACCCCAAAGAGACTGATTTAACAGATTCGAGTAAAAAAATTTAACTCTATAATTTAACTTCCCCAATCATATTCTATATAAATAAAACTTATACTGGCAACAAACTTAAAAATGAATTATATGAATGTTAAATAATCTAAAACTATTTTTGGTTCAGTCAACTTGGTTTTCCATTTTTGATCCAGTTATTGCATGTCTGAAGAAATACTTTGTTGAAATGAAATCTATGAATTTTAAATTTATATGTATTCAAAGCTTAAAGTGATTTTGGATATTTTTTCAATCCATAAAACAATTTTCTTGCTGTGATTAAAAGCCAGCATTGAATCAATTTTTTCCCCTCTAAAAATTTTTGACTAATTTCATTTTATATTAATCTTCATTTAACTTTGTATGTATCAAGATGATTTTGGACACATAACTGTACATTAGATCTTAAATTTAAAAAATTAGAGGAAGATTTCGTTTGTAGAAATTCTGTAGGTTATTTTTTAGTACATATTTCAAATTTGTGTTCACAATATATATTAGATAGTTAGAGATTTTTGCTGTTTGGATTATTTAACATAACATATATATATAGTATATATATAGTGTATAAAAAAAAATCTGTTCATTTTAAGTTTATAAAGGAAAAGCATAAGTGGTCGGCAAACTTCCAAGAGAGAAGAGCAAAGTTGTAATTGAAACAAGATAATTAAGGTATCAAAGAGCCATTTATTATAGGCATTTGTGGGCTTGGAGTTGGGGAACTCTCTCCAATGGGCTCAATTCATGAAGTCACATGATAAAAAAAACCTGTTTTCCATTGAATTCAAAACAAACATTAAACTTATTGTACTTTTTGTTCTATTTGTAAAACTGATAAAATTTCATATCTGGGTAAAGATGTTTAAATGTTAGAAAAAGAAAATTTCTTTAAAAATATTTTTTTTTTAATTAAAAAAAATCTTATTTTATGCTTTTTGTATACATATGTATTTTTTAACAAAGTTTCTGCAAAGAGCAAAACTTGGCAACACCAGAGCATGTGAACCAATTAGCTGGAAAGGCTAGATAGTTTTTATCTTGTGACTATGACGTTGCATGAGTTTTTAAATTGATTGGTTAGAATCATGTGGCTTTTACTATCATGCGACTATGTCACATGAATTGAGCCCATAATGTGAGGACCGACTCCATTTAAAAAAAATAGGTTTTTTATAATCAAATAAAGTTTTACAGAAAGTAACATTCAGTTCCTTAAAGAACTAAGATTTTTTGTTTGATATATATATATCATCTAAATAATAAATATCCATGCATTTTTTTAACACCAAAATTTCATAAAAGCCCTATAAAATTCTGCAGTATCACTAATGGGTACAATACATATATCATGAAGTCTGGGAAGATCTTACAATCTCTTCTTCAAAATTTAATTGATAACTTACAAAACACAGAAATAATTAAAAATAGCTTAGAAATTGCTAGTTACTAAAGATGTGTTAATTTTTTCCATGCATGGCTTTGACTTCGAGGACCTTTTCAATTCTATAGATATTGACGATATGATTTGGGTTCTACAGTTAATTTATGATAAATATGAACTATATACTTCAATGAAAAAAGAGAAATTTGATATTCTTGTTAACATCGTATTAAAAGAAAATTTCATTGCATTTGATCAGAATCTTTATAGACAGATCAAAGGATTACCTCAGGGTGGTCCAGCTAGTAATTGTTTAGCGAACCTATATTTACATTTTTTTGAAATTGATCATATTGTAAATGATTCTTACTTGATTTATCGTTATATAGATGATCTAATAATTTTTGGTAAAAATAGTGAATACAAACCAAATATTACGTTCTACCCTGACTATTTCAACCTCCTTAAGACTAACTTTAACTCTAATATGGTAGAATTCTTGGATTTAGACTTGCATCTTATTAACAATAATGTAGTCAGTAACATTTTTGACAAAAGAGATTCTTTTAAGTTCCATATAATTAAAATTCCTGTATGGAATAGTAACTTGTATTTATCAATTTACAGAAATGTTATTTTGAATTTTTTTATTTAAAAATGATAACTTAACTACCCACAAAATAGATAAATTCAATATCAAAAAATTTTTCAATGTTGTTTAGATCATGAATACCCTTTTAACTTAAGAACTTATATTCATCACAAATATATTAATCATCTTGCTACTTCTAATTCCAAATCCACCACACAACAATAGGATTTCAAAGTCAGCATGTTAGTGGTCTAGCTGTGAAGATTATATCATAACACTCATATCGCAGTTTACATCTTTTCCACACACATCTTTGACAACCAAATTAGAGCCTAGCAAATTTACATTTTTGACAATCAACCAATTCAAAGCCTACCAAACTTGATTGGTATCTATCTATGCTGGCTAGTGTAAAAGGTAGTTCAAAAGATGCGTTTATGTATATTCAGGTTTTTCAACTTGGTGGATAATTGCTTTTCATTAATTTCAAGATTCTTGATTCTCTTGGAAAAAGATCTGTAAGTAGGAAAATTTTGTTAAATTTTTACGTAATTGTTTTGGGATTTTTCTGCTTTAAGAATTTGGGGAGAATTTGTTCCAGAATAGTAGTCAGTGGTTTTATCATACTTTCTGCGAGTTTTTATATACTTCGAATTTGTTTATTTTTTATATATACTTTGAATTTTTGTTTATTTTATTTGGTTTTTCCTACCGAGTTGCAAAGGGGGAAGGTTGGCACCTTCAAACTAGTTTAACCCCACTTATTCGGTCCGAATTCCGAAATTGCTTTCTGACTCGCTAGGTTCTTTTTTGTATTTTTCTATAAATTCGATCTTCATGTTTTGCTTTTATATTTTTATTACGTTCATTATCTATTATTTCTGGTTTTTGATATATTATATAAATATCTTTCATATATATATATATTTCTGGCTCAAAGCAATAGCAATAATTGTCAAATTCTAATTTTGAGAATTAAATTTTCAAACTTTATGAAAATATTCCTTTATCTATAATACCCAAGTGCTTTATTCTTTAATGTTATCACTTAAAATTGGCTTTGATTGTTCTTGCATTTAAATGGTCATTCCAACACTATTTTTATTAACTCTTACACATGTCAAAATATGGAATGTATTTTTGTCACTCCCATGTAGGGTTTAAGTGCATCTCTTGTCCATTTATTGGTGCTCCCAAACTCATGTAAACATTACTGGAAATTATTTTGAAGAGTCTTTTCACTGTGGTATTTTTAACAATAACTAAACTTAAATTGTTTTGGACCTAATTCTAATGTTCTCTCCGATTTTGAATGATCTTAATACAAAAATATTTAATGCTGAAGTAACTTTTTTTAAGTCAGTTTAATGTTAAAATGTATGTGCAAGTTGAGGTAAATTTTTGTCACTAGATAATTATAAAAAAAGAAACAATTTTTTCTAATGATACATGGAGGTAGAAGTCTAAAGAGCCCCAACCATTGATTCAAAGAGCCGCTGTTTGCCGACCCGTGGGTTAAAAAGTATTCAGTTTATCTGTAAAGCTTTGATTTAAATCTATTTTTGTCAATCAGTCTTATTTCATTATTGAGAAAAAATACATGTAAAACTTGAGATTAGAACATAGATAAAATTTCTCATGGCTAAGTTTTGTCAGTACTAATCAGCATAAATTTGAGAAACTAATTTTTTAAATTTTATTTAATTATGCTACAAAACAATATGTATAAACAATTCTACATTTGTTATTTGTTGACTTGCAGCTTTTCTACACCATGAGAATATTTAAGTTTGTACATTTTATTAACAGCTTATTGTACTAATACATACAATTCCTGAAAAACCTGTAGATTAATAGATTAGATCAAAGAAATTTTACAAATCATGAGTTGTTAGAACATGCATCAAATGAAATACATATAAAGTAAATAGTTGTTGGTACAGGTACTGAATATTATGATTCATGGTTATGTACAATGGTGCAACATAAAATATTTATACTTTGGAGTATAATAAAATTACATGACACAAGTGGAATTTGTGATGCCAAGTAACAACAAAAACAACATTATTCCAGCTTAGAACTTATTTCAATTTTTTCGTTCCGTTTGTAGTTGAGAGAAAACGCAATAAATTATAAATTAGAAATAGACAAATTGATGAGTATGCAATCATTAAGTTTGTAAAATTTTGAGGATTATTGAATTCTTTTCCACAAATTGTGTAATGATTTACATTATTCTGTACTCCAAATCGTAATGCTGCCTGATTTACGCAGTGGAAGTCAAAATCCAAGTGTTGTGCATCATCCTGACAAATGAAACGACGTCTGGTTATTTCCTGCAAGAAAGATTTACAAAAGTTTTATTTTATTGTATTCAATTCAAAACTAAGAAAATTACAATGGAGCATAATGCAAAATGGAATCTCCCCCTCTCTTGATTTAATGTCAATCAAAAACCAGTGGCATACACTATGGTGGGATTTGGGGGTTCAAACCCCTCCCATAGACCAACAGATTTTTAATTTTTAGCGTGAAGATTATATCCCTGTGCCTTCATCTGTGTTTTTTTTTTTAAATATAACCAATCCCATTGAAGTAGTCTGTGTATCAAAAACATTAATTGGCTATTGGTGAAAAATTTAACTTTGTAGTGCCTGAGCTCCTACTTTTTTTAAATAATGCATTAAATAAAATTTGATTCGTAGTCAAGTAAAACATTCAGTAACCCCATTGCTTAGAACAAGGGTGTCCAAGCCAAATAACCTTGCGAGCCACTTTGAAAAAACATCATCTCGCGGGCCGCATATAAAAATATGTACCTTTAATATCAGATTTGGAAACAAAAAACATTTATTGGAGTAAAAATTTAAAACAAAATGAATTATTGTTTTCATTATTTTTCATGTATTCAGACATCTATAAACATTATATTTTCTAATATAATAATGAAATGATCAAATAATGTTTAAAATATTACAGTTGCCATTTTCTTGAAAATAACAGTGTTCCTTTTGAATTGATTTTTCGTTACTCATTGTTGAAATTTGATTGTGCTGTCATTTGCAAACGATTAAGTATACATTCTCTTTTATCTTAACCATCCTGAATATTTTTATTAAACTATAAAAAACATCTCTGACAGCCTCTTTCTTTTTGGGCACTCCAAACAGAAAAGGAGGAGAAATGAAAGTCGCACACTCAGAGAATTATGTACCATCCATAGTAAAGGATATGCATAATGCAATTCGAAATTTATTAAAAAAGTAATTTATTGTAGAAAAATCAAATGTAACTGTTTGATAAAATATAAATCTATTTTAATCTAAAGGAGACATTTCTATTATCAAAAGGATTTTAAAACAAGAACTGTACATATATATAAATTTCCCCTCAAATAAATTTCAAAATATGAAAAAATTTTAAAACCTAATATTTAAGTTTAAAAAAGTCGGTGGGCCACAATTTACGTACTGGCGGGCCTGTTGGACACCCCTGGTTTAGAAAATATTAGCCTTGGATAGAGCTGGAATTCAAGCCCACTACTCGACTTCGAATATTACAAGCTATGGAAAGCAGTTACAGTGCTTAATGAAGTAGCTTCACCTTTATTTAAAAGTTATGTAGAAAATTCATGAATATTCTGAAATATCTTACTTTGAGTTTTCAAAGTATTACTGTAAAATTAATCGGGTAAACATTTCTTTGGAAGTTAATTAAATTAACTTATATTTTTAACTAAAGTTTATTTTCAAAAGGAAAAACAGATGTTTGAAAGATTCATTATTTCTTAGTATGTCCTTTCTCAAATGCATATTGATTCAAAGGAAACTGAAAATAGCTAACTTTACATGCAAGAAATTAGATTTTATAAAATAAAGGCATTAGAGAAAAAATGGATAAATACTCTCCCAAATTTAACTTGTAAAAAGAAGACATTTATAGAAGTTGTCACATGTGCAACAGAAATGTATATATCGGGTTGGAAGGAAAGTTCTGTCGTATTTTAAAGAAAATATTTGAATGCATTTATAAAAATGTGTGTTTAATATTAATCAATTATATATGCTCCATTACTTGTTACAACTTTTCCCCATTTTTTCAGGTAAAAAATTTCCCCATTTTGAAGTTCTCCTTTTGGAAAAGTTAAAATAGCCGAAAATACCTTAGAAACACTTTAAAAAAGACTTAATTTTTTTTTCCCTTAGATAATTTTTTCAGAGGGTCTTAAAATGGTAATAATTGGGGGGCAATGTCAGGTGAATATGGTGGGTGACCCCAAAGGGTTTCCATCCTAACTCATTCAGTTTTTGGGTCACCCATTGCAGATGCGGTCGAGTTTCCCGGGTGGAAAAACTATTCCTTTTGGACGCCTATTGTTGGCCCTTCTTTCTTTTTCTAGCTGCATTCAAATTTTTCCATTTGGGGTTTCGTACAGATCCGTGTTGGGTGGTTTTTTCCCGTTTCAGCAACTCGTAGTACACTAGATCTTTCCCCGTCCCACCCAAAAAACAAAAGGGAATACCTTTTTGTTGAAGGATACTTGGTTTTGGAACTGTTGATGATGTTTTTGGTTTTTGAATTTTTTTTTAAATTCTGGAACCCCCCCACTTTCCTTTTAACACAAAACCCAAAAGATTTTAAAATTTGCCTTAAAAGGTGAAAGAAACTTTTTCCGCAAATTTTTTTTTGTTTAAATTATGGAAACCCAAAAAATTTTCAACCCAAAACCCCCAAATTTAATGGGGATCTCCCAACAATTTCTTAAAGGCCCAAAACCCCGGAACAAATTTTAAAAATTGGGAAAAAGGTACAAAAAATTTACAATTTAAAACTTTTCCCAAATACCGGAATAAATTTAAAAAATGGGAAAAAACCCAAAAAAACCCTTTCTTCCCTTTTAAATACCCCCAAAAATGCCCCTGTTGTTCCTTTTTTAAAAATTTTCCTTTTTCTACAGACATGTTTTTCACTTTAAATATTACAAGTAAATGATGAACGGTAAAAAAGGACTCCTTTTATATATTATACAGCAGCTAAAAAAAAATCCAAATGACTCACTAGCCAGATGTTTTTTATTTACAACAAAAACCACCTGTCTATTTAAAATACGACCGAACTTTCCCTCCAACCCAATACATATGGAATGTACATCAGAAATCTAAAAAAAAAAAAAATAGCTTTGAAATGTAGTTTAATTATTCATATTTACCAAAGGAGATGTATTAGAAACGTCATGTGTGATGTGACAGGGCCCCAGCTCCAGTCTGATTCCTTTGGATTTCAAATCTTTAGTCTTAAGCCACAGAGGCAAGGTTGATGAGAAAACAAATAAACCTACTGCAGCCCAGAATATTGTGCTCCTTAATGGTTGCAAGGCTCCTGAAAAGGGGGAAAACTTGGTTCTAGAATTTACCTTATTATATAGCAGTAAAAAACAAATGTATGCATGTGCCTCATTAATGTTCAATATTCTGTCGGACCTCTATTGAACAAAGTCGCAAAATCCCGGGGAAAAAAAATTCGTTATATAGAGATTCATTTTCAACATACTGTAAAATCCGGCGTATAACGCGCACTTTGAACACAAAAAATAAGATCGAAACTTAAGGGTGCGCGTTATACGCCGGGTATAAAAACGATAGTTTTCCAAATAAACAAAAGAGATTAGCAAGAAAAAAAAATTTTTACACTTCTACATGTATCGAAACACTGTTTATTCAAAAGTAACGACTTGCCTTATGAACTAAAAGATCGTAGTTCTTTTTCAAAAGTTTGGAATAATAACTCGAATAAATGACCAAAAGGTAAGAGCGATATTTGAGATTTCTTCATTAAAAAAGGGGGTGCGCGTTATACGGCGAATATACCTAAAAATTAAAAAAATTGAGCTGGAAAGTATAGGTGCGTGTTATACACCGGTGCGCGTTATACGCCTGATTTTACGGTACTTTAAATTTTAGGTTCGGGAAAAAAAATCGTCAAGTAGAAAAATTCGCATAATAGAGGTCCGACCTTATTTCTTATTAATATTTTAAATAAAAATATTAGTTAAGGAAATTAATGATCCATAACAACCATGCATATGAAAGAGGAAGGTTCGTTCTGGGTACCTTCCGTTCCGAACGCGAGTACTTAACCAATCACGCCAAAATGATCGTCTTCGCGTGATGTTGGTACTAGCTCATATAGATATCACACCGCCACATACTCCCCTGCCAGTGTTTCGGCGAATAGGCGAACAAACGATACCATATTCGTGGTGAGCATGTAAGTTGCGTCATTTGTGTGAGACGACTTTGAGAATTAACGGCTGGTTGCTTTTGCGGTGGATAGATGGCGCCACGACAGCGGCGCGTGAAGGGTGCGGTTCCTTTGCACGGCCAGGGTCACCAATGAAGGAAATGGTTTTATTTACAATAATATTAAGGTTAAATGAATTTTGGTAAGCAGATGTAATGCATACATAGAGCGGACATCAATGGCTGACTAGCTGCCGGGAAAAAGGTAAACAGAACACAATAAATGTTAAATCAAAAGTTGAGTAGTTTTTATCCTTTTCCGTAGTGCAAATATTGTTTTTGTAATATGTCGCCACACATATTTAGTGTCAGTTCATAAATTTCTTATAGCTGACTTGTATTTCATTTAAATCCAATACAATTTCTCACACAAATTTCGTTAGAAAATACGTTATACTAAACCTTTACACATAATTTTTTAAAAACTTACTTTTGCAATTTTGCTTTAAAAAACAAGTAAAAAATGTTTTTGAACGTCAATTCCCACTCTGTTAGAAAACGTCCTGGCGCCATCTGTTGCAGCTAATTGTAACTACGATGGAAATATCTCTGAATAAATTTTAAAATAAAATTTAATTGATGAATTAATATTTGAAAAAACTGTATAAACATCAAGTGTCATCCACCACAAGTTCAAAAAAATTTATTTGAACTTGATTGGATGAATAGAAAATATCTTTATTAACTATTGAAAGTTTGAACAAGATAAATATATTGTGTGCGTTAATAGTACGAATTGAACGAGAGAAGCAATGTGTATTGAGTCTGTTATGGCTTTCACAATTTGAACTGCTCATTAATGCTTGTACTTTCTACTACATGTATACATGCTTCATTATGCTATAAATATATATATATATATATAAATAATTGTAACTCTGAGAATTTAAGTAGTTTATCGAATGTTTAATAACAAAGTATAAATTTTGGTTTTATTAAATATATGACCAAATTAATAAAGAATACAATTTACTATATTTGTAATAAGAAATATGGATATTGATGTTTACAGATGAGGTAAATTTCGCCAAGAGTTAGTCGTCAATCAATCTTCTAAGTTTTAAAAGTACCTGTGATAATATCTGATATATTTTTTTAAAAAATAGTGTAATGGATCATTTAAACTGAGAATGTTGTTAAAAAAGAAGAAAAAAATTTGTGATTTATTTAGTTATATATGCTTAACTAATTGCTAATTAATTTTAAATTTGCCACTGTTAAAAATATAATTACTAATAAGTAACAAATTTTGATTTCATTATAGGGCATCTGAAATAAATTCTTATTTCTTAAAAAGTCTCAATTACTTATATTTTTCAAATATATTTCACACTAATGAAGTTAATTAACCAATTACCTGCAATGGAATAAGATTTCATTTCCAGTGATTTTAATTCGTCTTTTGCGAGGGATGCCGTTATTGCTAATGCCGCTAAAAGACACCATCCAGCGTGTTGTTTCAATGTTAGTGTTATAATGAGGTAGAGGAGGTATTGTTCTACAATCGTGTAAAACGCCGAAACACTTCCTGATAGTATAGCGCACCACGTGTAGCTAGAAATATATAGAAAAAAATCAATAAAGGAAACAATATGACACATTTAGTTAAGTTCTCATAAACAAGTAATATAAAAAAATTTAAAAGCTTTTTATTTAATAGTTACAATTAATATAAATATGTATATACATATGACAGAATCCCAATATTAAGTGGCAATTTTATTAATTATCGTATTGTCATCCAAAATAATCGTGTATATAAAATTTCAGCTCAATTGAGCGCTTTAAAATATGGTTCATTAACGATTGAAAATTTGTGAACAAGATTTTATATATATATATAGGGAGATTGTGAACTTATAGTAGGAATTGAAAAATAGAAGTTATTAAATAACAAAAATTGTGTCCGAGAGATTGTTTTAATGCAATTTCAACGAATTATAAATTACTTCGTCTTATGAGAATTTTCTCGCAAATAAATTCCAAAGCTGTATTTTTCTACCCAATTTTTTTCTTTTATAAACTATGCAAGCAACGACTGTTCTGCATACGATTGTGACTGCGGTAGCATAATGGTTATGGTCACGAACTCGTAGGCAGTGTAGCGCGGGTTTGCAGGGCTGATGCACCTTAACTCCGTCGTGGCTATAAGTCCTCCCGTTGGTGTGGTAGTTTAGAAAGTAGTGCGAGCTCAGGTGTCGTCCTTGTCTCGATCTCGAGACTCCAAATTACGAGATCCGTCCCTAATAACCTTCGTTTGTTTTATAGTGGGTCGTTAATAAACTTGCACACACACTCACTCTGTATATGGTTATCGAAATTTCACATGGGTGCATATTCTTAACTTCATTTAGTTTTCGGTTAAAATGAATAACGATTTACCCTTTTAAGGAAACCCGGGACTTTTTTTAAAACAATTTTTTTAAAAATTTAAAAAATTTTAAAAAACAGGGATTTTTTTAAAAAAAGAATTAAAATTTTGAAATTGGGTGATTGTTTTCCCAAGGTTAAAACATTTTCCCCGTTATCGGAACATACAAAAAAATTTTTTCAGAAATTATATTAAACTTTTTGAGAAATTGTTGTCCCCGTTTGAATTTTTAAAAAAAAAAATTTCGAGTAGAACGCTTTTTTTAAAAGTTAAATATCTTATGTAAAAGTTATGGCATCTTTTTTTTACTAAAACACTTGTAGTTTTTATTTTTAAAAAAATGTAAAATAAAAAAATTTTTGATTTTATAAACCCAATAAGATGGCCTAAAAAATAAAACCATAAAAAAAAAAAATGTAAATTTTAAAAAAAAAAAAATTTTTTTTGGGGTTTTTGTGGGATACCTTACTCTGTTTCACAAACACCCAAGAAAACTAATGTTTTCATTGATGAATGGTAAAAAAAAGTTTTCAGAGGAATAAAAAAGTGCATTATTCAGCTTTTTGGGGTTTTTGGGGACGGACCTCGTTTTTTAAAACCAGGGTCAAGTGACAAACGACACCTGAGTTGGAAACCCCCCCTTTTTTTTATTTGACACCATCCCAAAACAGGAGGGCGCTTGATCTTCTACATATTTAACGTGCATCGGCCCTCTCCTGCATGGCGGGTCTTCAGCAGTACAAGGCTCGAACTCGTGACACCCCAGCCACGAGTCCCTTACCTTGATCACTATGCTACCGCGGCCTCTTTGAAATTGCTTCAGAGATGTCATTTAAAAATACACATGAAATTTTTGGTAAAATTTCAATTTTTTAGTAACGAAATGGATTTCATGTTTCTTGATAATGCAAGAGTGACATTTATTCAATACAAATTCTTTATTTTTTTTTTCCTCTTTCAATATAGAGAGGCCCAGTTCAGGTTGTGACATCTCTCGCGTTTTTCCCTTTTAAAAATAACCCCTTCTTTACGGCCACGGGTTAATGGGGCAAAAACTTTTTCCCCTAAACCGAAACAAAAAAGAAGCAAAAAAGCAAATAAGATAAACCCCTTTAAAAAAAAATAGAAAGTTTAGTGAGCAAGGATTCCCAAATTTTGAGAAAACTTTTGTTCGGAAAAAAGGAGAAAGGGAATTAGACGGCCTACCCAGGAATCACGGAGACCCTAAATTTTGTTTAATCAAGGTAAAACTATTAACACGGCCCCTCAGTCTTTCCTTAAAAAATTACTTTTGGTTTTCCCCCGGGGAAAAACCCCCAAACGCCAAAAATTTTAACGGATTTGGCGGGCCAATTTAGGTTTTTATAAGGATCCAACCCCATCTTTGGTTTAATTAAACGGCCCCTTTTTTAAACCACTTAATATGTTTTGTTCAAAAATCTAAGTAGGTTTTAAAAAATTTTTTAATAAAAATCATATTAAAAATTTTAGAGAATGCCCCCTCCTTCCGATAATCCCACACCCTAACTTTTCGCGGAAACCCCCCAAAACATAGTTTTCGAAAGGCCATGTCGCAAGGTGTTGTCCTCGCCACTTGACCTTGATTCTAAAATACGAGGTCCGTCACCAATTGCCCTCATCATGTTGCTTCAAAATGCAATGTAAATGAAAGTCAAATCAGAATATGAAATATAAAACATAACATGTTCAAAAAGCAAAAACAAAAAAACTCAATGAAATCAAAATTGAGAGATACATTAAAATATTCTATTCGTCATACGAAAGTAAAGTTAGGGTATATAAATTAGGGTTTTTTTTTTCTGAAGTATATTTCAGATTTTGGGTCGTGTACTTGGACACTTGACAAAGAAAGCCTTAATATTTTACATTTAAATAAATATTCATATCCAGAAATAATGCTGAGTGAGTGAATATTAACGTCGCACTGTTCAGCTACACGAGGGCTTTTGGCGACGGACCACGGGTTTTTAACTGGGCGTTATTTAAAACCGAGCTTGGCACCCCCCCCCTAACTACCACAACCCAAAGGGAGGACGTTTCAGCCCCGACAGATTTAACGTGCATCGCTGCCCTACACGGCGGGTCTTTAGTGGTACAGGGCTCGAACCCATGACATACCTGCCATGATCCGATTCCTTAACCACTGGGCTACCGTAGCCCGAAATAATGCTAAATTAACTTACTTAACCGAATTTCTGTCTTGGGGTTCTATTTCCTCATGATTTTGCAAGAACAGTTGCGTTGTGTGGAAGAAAAGAAGAAACAAAATCAAAACTTGAAAGTAAGGAACATCTAAAAATCGAGCTTTGAACACAGGATCATCGAGGTGAACCAATGAGAGCAGGAGTCTGGGAGCGAGCCACACGTAGGGAAAATACATGAGGATTCCAAGAACGCCAGTCACAAAAGATCTTGTGGTGGTTGGGAGATTGCAGTCCTTCGTTAAGTTGTGTGCCACATAATGAACGATGGCAACTATAAAAGAAACAGATATAAATATACAGTTCAAATGTGTTGTAAAGTTATTATAATAAATTAAAAGAAACAGAAATTCCTTTTATTTGAAAATACAGTCGAACCTCTATACAGCGAAATCGCTAAATCCCGAAAAGTTCGTTATATGGAAAATTCGTTATATAGAGGTTCATCTTTTAATATACTTTATAAACCACATAAAACAAATTTTAAATTCATAAACGCTATATATTAATAAATAATTATTTCCATTTTTTAAAAAAATTAATACACGTTTATTTTATATATCTTAACCATCAAAAAAGAAAAACTGCAAGTAAAACAAGAAAAAAAAGAATGTCGATGATTTCACTGTATTTTCAATATTAAAAAAATAATTTTATACTAAAATTAATGAATTTTAAGGACATTTTATATATAATTTAAAAGCATACAAGTACTCTTAAACATACATTATTTTATAATTAGAACACGGGGACAACTCCATTGAGAGTGAAAGAGGATATCGAAGATGTTTCTAATAAACTGGGTAATGGGGGTTAAAGGTTGCATTTCTTGGATGAAACGTCTAGAACTCTATTCCTCTCGGTGATTTAGGATCTAATAAAACCAGTTTAAGATTAATGAACACCATAAAATGTGTTAAAGAGAGAATAACATGAAATTTTTTCAGAAATACTTTAAAAAAAAGGGAGAACAAAAATTGAATCACAAAAGAAAAAGTTCGCTATATAGAAATGTATTTCGCTATAGAGAGGTTATTTTACGAAGAAAATCGTGAAATGTTCTTGGCTCCAGGAAAAAGTTTGCTATAAAGAGGTTCGACTGTATTTGAAAGCATGAATTTGTTCATTTCCTTCCTCAGTGGCTCGACGGCCCAGGATGGGCCTTGGCCTTCTCAAAGAAGCCTTTTTTCCCCACACAGGCCAGCCTTCTTGCTAGTGTTCTCCAATTCTTGGTTCTCAAAACTAGAACTTTTTCTAGGCATCAATCCATCTAAGATTTGGCCTGTCCTTTTTTCGTGTGCCAATTGGTTGGGCATTGAAGACTTTTTTTGGTGGTGCGGTTTCCATCCATTCTGACAACGTGGCCTGCCCATTTAATTCGTTGTATTTTGATGAAGTCAACAATGTCAGGTTCCTTACATGACTGATAGAGCTCTAAATTTTTTCTTCGCCATGTTCCATTTTCCTGAATTCCTTCAAAAAATAAATCTTCCTTTCGTAGATACTTATCATGATCTCATCTGTTCGAGACAGAATTTGTTCATTTAGTATAATTTTATTTTTATTCACAAGCAAAGTAATTTCCCTATGAGCTGATTTTTTGAAAGCTATATATTGCAAGTTCTTAAAAATTCTACACTTTCTTGCGTATTACTTCATTTGTATCATTGAGATAGAGGAAAAAGTTCGACGACTGCTTAAATTTTTAATTTTATTTTTAAAAAAATAATTCCGTTTCCGAAATACTGGTATGAAAAGTTGCTACTATCACAACCGTTCATAACGGATTTGGACGTTTAATTGTGTATTTTCATAAACATTGCTTAATAAATGAACGATTGATATACATCTTTTCTTTTTCAAAATTATCGCAAGAAAAGTATATTTTACTTAAAAAAAAGATTAAAGAAATTGTTAGTTGATATATTGCGACTTTTGTCCGTTTATTTCCGATTGGAAACTGGCAATTACGAACATCTAGTCTTGTTTAAATTTAGCAAATATAATTCTCAATCTCGAAAAAAATTGTCAATTTCGTGTGGACAGTTCGTCTTAAAAATAATAATCTTAATTTTTAGCTAAAACACATACCAACTGTAATGCAATAAACCATTTATATCCCAACTTTAATTGAGGATACGTTTCTTTTCATCCGTTATAAGGTATCCGACTACGTTCTGAACCGTGATTTCGCAAGTTATAAATGGGTAATATTTATGACATTTAATGTCACTTAGATTAGAAAACGTATATAAAATTTGTTTTAAAGATTATTACAATAAAAATTATTTAAGTACAATATTTTGACAAAAAATGAACATAGAATGACCAATTTTCAAAACATTCTCCTTTTATGAAAAATTCTTCTATTATAATAAAACTTTGCCTGTACAGAGGCTCAATCAGAATTGTTGAAATATATCTTAGAAGTGGATTTATCCATATTTTACTACAACAAAGGGGAGAAATTATAAGAAAAAAACGCCGATAATTATTTCAATGGGTGGTAATTATGAAAATAATGGGAATTTTTTCAAACATCCTAGTTCAGACTCTCTGGAGAAGTCATTATTTTAGCAAAATATTGTTATAGAAATTTTTTTTATAAAAGGAGAACGTGTTGAAAAAAGGTTATTCTAAGTTAATTTTTTACCAAAATATTGCCTTTAAATAATTTTTTTGTCATAATGGCCTTAAAACAATTTAATACATGTATTCTAATCTAAGTGACACTAAATATCATGAAAATTATCCAATTATGCGCTTTTTAAAAATTACGGTTCCGAACGTAGTCTGATACCTTAAATTCTTGTTACAACAGTTACGAAAACGTTAAGAAAAATATTTTTAAATTTTCTAAGAATTATATACATTTTGTATTAACCGAAGCTTAAAATAAAGTCTAAATCATGTGAAATTATTCCTCGTCGACTATTTTCTGAATATATTAAAATATTCTGGAAATTTGAATGACATGCTTATGGCTATGATTGAATTCGAAAACACGACTAATTATTGCTTCGATAATCTATATCATTAGACCAGTTGTATAGTAGATTTTACCTTCCACGTTTCTAAGAAGTTTATTTTGAATTAAAATCAGGTCAGCGAGATAAACTCGTACAAGCGGAAATTGAAATAAGACCAAAAAAAAATCCCAGTAAGTTTTTGACAGAATTTTCAAAAATGTCAGTAATTTATATTCTTAGACTCGTCTAGCAACTGCTTCCTTCTACGATTTCGCCTTGGCATAATGAATAAGACTGTCGGCAAGGTTACTGGCGATTTAAATAGACCGCGTTTAAAAGTAAAAATTGACTTGCATCGAATCTGATCATTTGCGTGGGAGTCAATCAATTTTTTGTCATGTCGACAGCCAATTTTCCTTAAACAATCTTTTTAGTAACTCAAGGATATTACACAGCAATTCATAAGCTGCGATGGGGTTCAAAACAGCCAATACCCAATTTTTGTTGTGTTATGCACACACCGGTTGTTTAAATGCTATTCCAATAACAAGATTCCTTTCTAAAATAAGAGGTTCTTTAGTACTTGAAACAGTCATTCCTGCAGAAAACTGGCCATTAAATTATCTGAATTCCTTTAATGTCCATAAAGTTTGTTAAACATTTCCAGCATGCATTTGACACATCATTAGTATTAATACATTATTGAAATTGATGATTTTCTTACATCATTTCGTAATAAAGTATTGGATTGAAAAATGAAATTATCCATTAGCAACGAATACCACCAATGACGTATACCGTTCTGTATACTTAAATTTTGAAAATTCCCAGAACCTTTAATTTGTTATATTTAAAAACTTATGCTATGTGCTTGTTGTCAATTCAAAAATCAATTCAAATATCTTTATTTTTCATCAAATCGGAAACTTCTTAAATTGTTTTGGGTTTTTTAATTTATGAAGGTACTTCAAACAATATCGGCAAGTTGGGATGCCACATATACCAAAAAACTCCAGAAATTGTTTTTGCATATCATTTTATATACGAGAACATGTTGTGACGTCTTCGATTGGGGTGAACCCACCCTCCATTCACCCAAATTTTATGGCTCCGAACAGGTGTGGTGACAAGTGCATTTGGGGTGACAGGGCCTGCCATGGGGTCATTGTTTATTGTCTGACCCCGGAAAACCCGACCCCCCGGGTTTTGGGGGATTATAATGGTCAAAAAGGCCGGGGCCCCCGACAAAACAACCGAAAGAACAAGGTCGCCATGGCAGGTGTCGAAGAATGAGTTATGGGGCCAATTTGGGACAAAATTTAAACCGGGGGTGTGATGAATAAGGTTTCAGAAGTTAGATAAGAATTTTGGCGCCCTTAGTTTTAGACAGACCAGGGAAAGTGTTTGTGTTTGCCCCAAAAATAGTTAACAATGTGGGCCGGGGAAAGAGGGGAGACTTTTTGGCCTGCCCAAAGAGAAGAGACGAGGGGGTTGTGGACCCGCCCTGGGGAAAAAAGGTTTTTAGGGACGATATATAGACCCTGAAAAGAGAAAACTGAGAGGAGCGCTGGAAGGGGTGAGAGGAACGGATAGAAAGAAGAGGGATGAACGCCAGTGGCGTTGGGGTGTTTCGGGGAAAAGGGTTGATCTCCCGTGAGATAGACGGGCTGCACCGGCGGTATTTTAAATTGGACTTATTATTCCCCATATTTAGTGACCTATAAAACAAATAAATACTTTTTTAAAATTTTAAAAAATGAGACTGAGGGATTTTTCTGTTTTGTTTTTCTACTAAAGACGTTACAATATATATTATATACATTAGTAAAAACAAATGTCCCTGAATAAACTTTAGAGTAAAATCAACTATTTGGTTTCCAAAAGTGTGATTTAGACGAGAGGGGGAGGGAGGCTACTATTTATTTCTATTCATAAAAATTACTTTTAATTTTGCCCATAGATGGTGCCGAATCTCAAACAGTAAAAACAATTCACAATAAGAAAATTCTATTTTTATTTTGTAAAAGCAGGTATACACCATTTACGTAACCACCTTATTTCAAAGTATGATTTAGCAAAAATATGAGATAATAATATAAATATAGACTAATGATGCATTCGCAATACTAAGCCAGGCCAAATGTTAATTTTTGGATTATCACAAATAGCTTCAACAACATAATGTTTTCTGTCCCTTGTAATCTCATTTTTGTCTTAACCTTTCCAAACGCATAAAAAGTTGCTCTTCGTCAGCAAATATAATACATCGCAACAAATCAGCATTTTTATATATTCAGGCATCACTACAACATAATTCATATTGATTGTTAACTTCGCGTTTTGAAACACCAGAATTATTGGTGATGGGCCTCGTAATTTTAAATCACAGTCAGACGACAATGACACCAGAGCTAGCACCTCACTGTCCAAACTGAGGTGGCACTTCACTCCAACGTGAAAATTTTGAGCCTCGAACGATTTAATGTGCATCAACTTCTTTACACAGCTAGTCTTTATCAGCACTGGGGCTCGAGCTTACGATTCAACAGAAGCAATCCCGGGCCCTGTATTTCCCCGGGAATCCTCCCTACTGCGGCAACAAAATTGAAAGGACGTTGCTTGTCAACCGCTGTAAAACTTGCACAGTAGCGACAGTTTATGTACTTGAAAATCCAGTGTTTTATGTAGAATACATATCGTCGTGTGTGGAATATCTAATGGTCCGATACATTTCTCGTTGATAGCCTAGGGTAAATGTTCGTCGGATTCGTGCAACGTTTTCTTCTGATGCGGTCGACATGTCAGTTCTTTCTCTAATCAAAGGGCTCCCATTTTTAAAAATTTGCTACAACAGGCTGTTCTTAAAGGGAATTTTCTTTCTTTTTTATTTGAAAAAATTTCTTTTCACTGTAATGATGGCTTATTTCCGAGTACCTAACACATCCCACACAATTAGTTTTTTCAGCAGGAGTTATTTTCCTTTCAAGAGCAAGAACTAATTGTTCCAAATGAAACAAGAATATCAAAAGAATTCAAAGTCAAAAAGCGTCATCTATGGGCGAAATTTGAAACCATTTTTTTTCTTTTTCTGTTTGCATATAAAAAGTATTTATCGTGAAGCATTCCGAGCCAAACCACGCTGTCGTCTCATTTAATTGATGTTGTACTATAAATTTTATGTGTCAGGTACTTTAGAACCACCCTAAATTATGTATAGGGTTTCCGAATCCAATATATCTATAATTTCAATAGTCTTAAAACATCTATTAGAGAAACATTGGTTGTATCGGTCAAAATTGGCTTTAGAATTCTTAGGTTCTTAAGGTAACCTATCCTCCATGTATCGTGCACCTGAATCTACACAAAATTTGAGACTCAAAAATTCCCATTCAGTACAGGACGTTGACAAAAACAGTTCAAAACTCTGTGTTATAAGCTCCTTAACATAGTGATGACTTTTTTTGCTGAGACCTGTAAACCTAGACATATCAAATTTACGCAATACCCCAAATGCAGCATTTACACAACTCATTGTTATTTCCGAACAAGATGGGGCCCTCCTCACTGGGGCAAGGATGTTAGAGCCTTTTTGGATACAACTTTCCCTCATCGATGGAAAGGATGCAGGGGCAGATTTGCATGGCCACCCAGAACTGAAGCCGTCATTCCACTGGATTTTTTCTTTTAGGGGTGTGGTCAAAGATAAAGTCTACCGTGAAGAAGAAGAAAGTGAAGATCCGTGGTGTTGAAGATTACGTGCCTCAATATAATCAATACTATTGTTACTATAACTACGGAAATATCACTGATCATGGCTGGAAAAGAACATTCTCATGCCAACAGGGGAGTGCACGTAAAAAACTGGAACGATTTAAAAGAAAAACTTCGAGCCTGTACTACAATCTTGGATTTTTTTTAAATACTTAACCTTTTATTAAGATATAGCAGCTTTTCCAAACTACGGACATTTGATTCGAACATCCTATGTATATACAAATGCACTCAGAAGTCTTAAGGCATGGACCAACTGGACCGGGACCAGGACCTCGGTCACAATAGGGGCCTCGTCAACGTTCTCGACTCAGTTTTAATATAAGATAATGATTTTAAAAATTTCAATGACCAAACGTTTTTTCCGGTTGTATTCTCCGAAATACTGGGAATTTTGGACAATATATCAACTGGCTACATGTGGTGACTGTCGTCCATGTATAGGCCTAGGTCTACCATCATACACCGTCATTACTCCTTCAGTCAAAAGATGGCTGTCGGTCGAGATGGTTTGTGCGATTTCAAGTCATGCAAATTTGTTTCGGGTTATTGTTTGTACGAGTATTTGACAACGTATGCTATGTACTGTCTAATTTAAGGATCATACGAGGGGCCTACATTTATGTAGGGCCCCAGGGCCTCAAGAAGTCTTAAGACGTCCCTGCATGCACTAATTTCATCTTGCTTAATTCGAGACATTGTTTTATTAAAGTTTGAGGTTTAAATAATTAAGAGCCGAACAATTTTAATTTGCAATGAAAATAACTGAAATTATAATTCTGACGAGATAATATGCACATATTTTCAGTTCAATTATTACTAGCTTTCTAATATACTAAAGAATGTCCGTACTAATAAACATTTTTTTTTATAAAAAATGTAGTTGAACTTATTAGAACAATAAAAAATACTATTCATTTGGTGTGATTACTTGAATTGGTGCCATTCTGGAGCTACACTAGAGCTTATTAGTAACTCAACCAGATAGTTTAAAACACGATTGAGTAAACGTGATCTCTCTCGAATGAAATTCTTTTTAACTGAAACATTTTATTTCGTTTCGCAAGTTGAGATTAAAATTCAAATTATGCATCATTTTATACGAAACTGTCAGTTCTTGTATGAAATAAAACTCCTGTGTTTCGTAAAACCTCAAAAGCACTATATAAACAGTAATTAAGGAAATTATGAAATTTTGTAAAAAAATAATTACAGATAGAACTTGGGGAGGGGTATTGAAGAGACATTTTTCATAAAGGCCTAATCTCGTGTCCTCGCTTCAACAGTACATGTTGGTGTTGCCTAATTTAAAATTTGCGATTGTAAAAGAAATCAGGAAATCAATTTAAGGAATGCTTATTCGCAATATATTTATAAATTTTTTTATAGCAAGTTTTATTTGAATTGTGTAAATTGTTTGAATTGTTCTAAATTTATTTAGATCAATAAAATCAGTAAAGGGGTGCTTGCTTAAGTAAAAAAACTTTGGTTTAATTTCCTTTTACCCAAGACCTTTTTCAACAGTTCAAAAATAAGGAAGGAATTCTCAATGGTACATGAAACCAAAAGCAAACTCGCTCTTATAATAATTTCCAAGCTCGTCACGTTTCTTTGTTTACTTGTCGGTTTATAGAAGCCATATTTCCTTCAATGTACTGGTTTTTGTAAATACGTTTCAAATGAACTGATACACTTAACATGCGAAATGTTTAGAACATTATTTCAACAAAGCGTCTATGCAAGGGCGTAGCTACCGCTGTATTAGCCGTATCAACGATGGGGCTCCTAAGTTTTGTATACAGGGGCCCAATATATGTAATATTTTGACACTTTCAAATAAGTTTTATTAATGCGTCATTTTTATTTACTATCCAAATAAGTCCCCCCCTCCAAGGAATTTCGATATAGGGCCTACTCTCCAGACCTTCTACGCCAGTTCGTCTATGGAAAATTTTTATTCTTCTATAAAAGATTAAATTAATCATTCACTTCAACCTTTATACTGGAATAAAATAGTATTTGTGTTAAATATGCGATTCAAATATGTTTATAAATTTGAAAGTTTGTATATTTGCTTGGGACTTGTACAAATCCACTGCGTTGATCGTATCGTTCCAAAATTTTGAAGGGGCCTTTTGCTGATGTTTTGAAGGAGCTGCAAGTATACATCCACCACAAAATAAGTAAATAAATAAATAAAAAGTTAAAAAATTTATTGAGTGAATTTTTTTTAAAAACCACATTGTTTAAAGAAGGAGTTTGCGTGTTTATACGAGAAGTCGCTAAATGCCTTATATACAGCAAATAGTGGAAAGCCGTTCCCTCTCTTGTTTAGAAAACGGTTACTGTATTTTGACATTTTTTGATTTGGCAACGGTTAAGAATGGCTTCTGCAAAAATCGACATTTTAAGGAAGGAGTTGCGTGAGTGAGTGAATATTAACGTCGCACTGATCAGCTACACGAGGGCATTTGGCGACGGACCTCGTAATTTTGAACCATGGTCAAGTGAAGAGGACGACACCTGAGCTGACACCCCCTCTCCTAACTACCACACCAGCGGGAGGACGTTTGAGCTCTCGACAGATTTAACGTGCATCGCTCCCATACACGGCGGGTCTTTAGTAGTACTGGGCATGAACTCATGGCATGCCTTGCCATGATCCTATACCTTGACCGCTGGGCTATCGCAGCCCTGGAGGAGTAGGGTGAGTATTGGTCAAAAACCCTCGTTTTTGAGCCATGAGACCTACAGATTTAAAATTTGGCAAGCATGTTTTTTTTTTGTAGAGATTTACTAATGGGTTTGTTGAAAACGTCTCCCAAAGGGGATCGCGGGGCTGCAAAAGATTAAAATTCCAAATTTTCAATTTTTGCCTAATATGGATTTGAAATTTAACAAGCAAATTTTTTGAAGCAGAAATTCGTCAAGAATGGGTTTTGCGAAAATCCACTTCCAATGGGGGAAGGTTACGTAGGCTATATAGGTAAATATATTTCGTTTTAGAAATTCAATTCCTACTCTTTAAATCAAAAGGTGAGGGCTATAAATTTTTTTGAATATAATCTAATTCTAAATTCAAAGATCTGGATATCAGTAATGTATGACAAAAAATATAGTCATACATTATCATGAAATACCAAGCGAAGCTGATGGGTAGCGCGGCTAGTTTTCCCTATAATTTTTTTTTAGATTCAATAGCAATGCCCACAAAGCATTTTTTGTCTATGTATTAAAAAAAAAGATTTATTTTGCAATGTACTATATATGCTTATTACGATGAATCAAAAAATGAAAATAATCTTAATAACTTACACGAAGTGATTATAAATGACGGAACTCTCTGATGCAAAACATTGATCAGTCCTTGATGATACCACCAAAGTAGATATCCTGGCTGTGGCATCATAGGCAACATCTCGAAGCATATTACAGAAACCATAGCAGCTATTACAACATAGCATGCTTCATTTCCTCTCGTCTTAGCTGAAAATTGGAAGCTTATAAATAAATAAGAATTTTGGTTGAACACTAAAATCAATAAAAAGGAATTAGGGTTTCTGAGAACGTAAATATTTCGATGACTTAAAATTATACATTGATTAACTATAAAAGAATAAGATATTTGGAAAGTTAGTAAAAGTTAGATTTTAGTTCTTACGTGAACTTATTTTTATTTATTTTAGAAATGTGCATATTACTCGTGCTATTTCAAAACTACTCGTTTTCAGAATTCAGATTAAAATATCTAACTTGCGAAACTCGAATTAAAGACAATCTTTGTCTGAAAAATTTCGTTTTGTATTATTAATTTTTAATCTCACAAAGTTACAATATTTTACTTTAATCTATTAAGCTGTATAGTACTTGTGATGATCGAAAGTTTAAAAAATGCTTAACACCATATAAAGTTTTAAACTTTTTGTTTCCATAATAATTGCAAAGTTGCAAGCGCAGTTTAAATCAAACTAAAAAAAAAGAAGCCATTTATATTTTACATTGTTGAGCAGTATCTATTTTTTAATGTAAATTTCGAAAATAAAATCGGCATTTAATTTCGGCATATTTTTAGCATTTTTCGTATAATTAAAACTAATAATTTTTACCTTAAAAATTTCCCAAAATTTAAGTTTTCTATTTTAACACGAAATTATTTTAAGTTACATACTTGCTTAACATACTATTTTTTTTATTGTAGTTTTAAATTAAAGTACTCGAGCAAATGAAAACGTGAAAGCAAGCAATATTTTCTACTTCACCTCTTTCAATAATTTTCTTACGAGCTAATAAAAATTGAGTTGATGTATAAAATAAATTGTTTAAAATTAGGTTTTTGTTTCGTTGCTCACTTTCGTAGAGATGGATTTTAAGAGTAAATTATCGTCTGAAATATATAGAAAATTTCAAGATTATTATTCTTTTATATTAAAAACAAAGTACCACTACGTATTTAAAATGCTAAAACATGAACTTGGGAAAATCTTATGTGAAAATATTCACAGTGAACTCTATAGTAGTTTTTTACTTAAGAGAATCACACAATACTTAATCTCCGCTTAATTCTTTTAAGCAAATACTTTAGTACAAATTCAAAAATTAACAAATTATCAAAGATTAGTCTCTAAAATGAATTTCTACTGCATTATATTTTAAAATCACTGATTAAAATAAAAAGTAAAAATGTAATTAATGCTAAATATCACATCTGCAAAAATAACATCTCAGACATATTTTATCCACATTTAAAACTTCCCTTTCACACTTTTTTGTGAACGCACCACAGCAACATTCACAAAGCACTACATCAGTGCTCTATCTTACCATGGCGTAGTATTTGAAACAAAATGGCTATGTTTGCAATTTCCAAGGACAAAGCGAACCAATGCTCTTGCCAAAGATCGCGGGGATCTTTGAAAGATACCAGCCATTCCGTTGAAAAAGGACGACCCTAGAAAAAAAATAGTTCTATGAGTTTCAGAAGCATTTTTCCTAATTAAGAAAAAACACTAAAAATTATTGAATCCTAAAAATGACTTCCTTTGTACAGTTGGAAAAACTTATATTTTGATTACACCAAGGTCGGCTCTAGCAGTTTTGCCGCCCCGGATAAAAATGGAAAAAAATGCCGTCCCTCTTACCAATGCCGCCTCTCTCTATTTATATAATAAAATATATAAGTCTTAAAAGATTCAAGACAATTCGAAATTAAGGACATAATTGCTTATTATATCAAACGAGTGAAATGTAAGAGAAGGAATCGTCAATTTTAGCAGGTCAATTTCTTCGAAAAACTGTCTACTGATGGTGGGGATCACAAGCATTTGTTTTAGTTTATAGTAACTACACTCAGGACTAAAATAAGACATCTCCTGTAGCTCTCTATCCGTAAGAACCTCTTATTACCCTTGTCCTCTTTTGGATAGCTGACACCGGGAATCGCAAGGGTGAAAGGAATGTCCGTTGTGACCTCCCTCCGGGATGGGGAGAAATTTACAAGTGAAAGATGTGTAAACACACATATTAAATTTCATGTTTTAACATACTCCCACCTCAAACCCTTCAAGTTTAAACACAAAAGAAAAGTGTCATTAAATATACAGAGAACAAAATAAAAAAAACAAACAAGATACGTTAAATGCAAAACCAAATTCACACCCAATATTTCAGAAAATATAACAAATTTTTTGCAACAACAAAGAATTCAAACTTGATCCAAATGCCGCCTTTAAAATTTGCCGCCCTTGGCAGGGGTCCGGATTGCCCGGCCCTGATTACACTCCTCCTAAATTTATAATAAATATATTTTTGGAAAATGTTCTTATAAAATCTAATTGCATGATAAATAAGTGATTTATTTTATGCATAAATTAAAAAGTGTGTCATCATTCGAGATTTCATTCTATTTCAAAAATGAATTCAATAATTATTAAATGTATTATAACACAAGTAAAAATTTCTTAAAATTCTTATTTAATAGTCCGGTTGTTTGATTGCTTGCTTCTTAACATTAAATTGTTACATTTCGGAGCTACAAGAGTTTTAGGCCAGGGTTTCTCGACCACTTTATAGCCACGGACTAGTCAACCTATAATTTTACAGCGGTCGCCAGGAGGGAGGACGTTAATTGTTTATATTTTATATGCCACCATGTTTTACATATAACGTGGGGTTTCAGGGGACGTCTCTCAGGTCCAAGTTAAACTCCCATCCATGGAAAGTTGTGAATACCCGAGAAAAATATGCCACAGTGAATAAAATGGAAGTAATTTAATGTTCCTTGGGCGAACTCTGTACCATTTGATTCATGGACCGGTACCCATCCGCAGTCCAGGGGCTGGCTGATTGATTGATTGAATATTAACGTCGCACTGTTCAGCTACACGAGGGCTTTTGGCGACGGACCACGTAATTTTGAACCATGGTCAAGTGACGTGGACGACACCTGAGTTGGCACCCCTCTCCTAACTACCACACCACACCAACGGGAGGACGTTTCAGCTCTCGACAGATTTAACGTGCATCGCTGCCCTACACGGCGGGTCTTTAGTGGTACTGGGCTCGAACTCGTGACAAGGCAAGCCACGATCCGATACCTATACCACTCGGCTACCGCGGCCCCGGTCCAGGGGCTGGAGACAACTGCTATATGCAAACAGATCTCGTAATTTTGAATTGTGGTCCAGTAATGAGGAAGGGCTGCCATCTAAGGTGACATTCCTTTCTTTAAACTGAGGTGGCACTCCACCACGGCGCCATGAGGACTTTGAACCTCGACATATAAAATGAGTAAGTCCTTGTATGCAGTGGGTCTTATTAATAGTCCGTGAAATCAGATAAAATTAATGTCATAAAAAACCCGCCATGGTTTGTTTCGAAGACACAAGATATACAATGAAATTGGCATTTTTTACCTTGTTATTCCAAATTACTTAAGTATTTTCATGAAATTACGTATAATCAAAGCAGAGCATTCATTATACAGGGCTTGGAATACATTGTATTTGAGCTCTTTGATTATCAAATTAACATTTCTGTTAATGTGTATAAAAATAAAGTATATATATTACATTACTTATTGGCGGCGGAAAAGAAACCCCATGCTCACCGAAAAAGGTCAATAAAAGATGTTAAATTAAGTGGCTTAGGGCTCAAACTCTTAGGTTTCTCAAAAATCTATATCATCAATGTTCTGCACATTGTGTATTCATTAACTATTTACATATTTCAAGTTCGAATAAATACAACGATACGGAAGAGAAAAGCAAATTGAAAAAGTTTTTTCTCTTGAATCATCTTCGGCAATTTTTTCCTTTATCATTGTTTATTTTTTCAATTCCTACTATTAGCTCGCACTGTCTATATATATATATTTATTTATTTATTTATATATTTGTATATTTATTTATCTTGGTGGAATTTACAATCGTTAATAAAATACATTTTAAAGCACTGAATTGAGCTGAAATTTTATATACAGGATCATTTTGGATGACAATACAATTTAGCTATAATTAATAAAAATGAATGGATTAAAACCAATTATTTAAAGAATTACAAATACAGCCACTTTGGCGACTTAGCGACCCTTTTGGTGACTTGTGTCAAAACTTGAAAAGGTTTTTTTCTCACGTGTTAAAGCATTCAGTTAGATTGAAATTAAAAGGACAATACGATACTTTAATGATAGTTAAAAAAACTAATTATCACTTAATGTTGCGATTCTGTCCTATGTGTATACATATTTATATTAATTGTAACTATTTAATAAAAAGTAGCTAAAATAAAATTTTTCGTTGTTGATCTAAGTAGGAATTGACTTAAAAACTTTTTTTTTATATTACTTGTTTTTATTTGACTCCCAATAGTCTGAGTTAAGCAGATTATATACAATACAATTTATTTCTGCTAAGTCACCTTTTTGCAGAAAACTATCATTTAATTTAAGAGAGAAAAAGCTTAGCTGCATACCATTCCTTAACAATTTATAAGAGTATGGCATGCAAAACCTATTAGTTACTAACAATTACGTAATTTACCTATATTTAATCTCCGAAAATGAATGACTGAATATTCCTTCCTGTTACACTCTAAGAAATCCAAAAGAAAATAAACGATTACTTAATAACTATTAACCTATTTGTCCTTGCAAACTCTGAAACAACCTTTAACTATCTGTTGATCGATAATTCTCTTGTTGCATAATTTTATGGTTGAATTGTTGATAGTTTAATGCCTTGAATGAGTTCATCACTAGATAATCACACTACTCTACTTGTATGGGAGGTGTTATATTAAAAAAACCCATTGAAGAGCGAAGACTTAATTTTTATGCTGAATATTTAGGATCTTTTAGTCTGTGGGAGGAATTTGAACTCCCAAATCCCACCCTTGTGTACTTCACTGTAAATGTTAGCAATATAATTAAAGTTTCACTATAGTGTTTCGCTGGTTTCATATACATTTTTAAAAAAATTTAAATAATGCAAATACAATTTTTTTTAGTTTGTAATATAAAAAGTTTAGACTTTCAGATGTGGACCATCGTAAAAATTTCAACGCAATCGCAGGCAGTGTTACTTTTATATTAAGAATTCTACTTTGAGAAAACATGGACATTTTAATATCAAGACATGGTCAACAAAGTAAATAGTCAAATATTTGACTATATATTTACTCTAACACATACATATTGATTTTATTGTAAGTTATTCATGTTATGTAAAAGATATAAGCCAAACCAAATAGATAAAGATAAACTAAAAAACACTTTTTTTTAACTAAAACCAAAATTTCTCAATTTAGTTTTTCAATTATTTAATAAATAATTAAAAGATGAAAACTCGAAAAGTTTGTAATTATAGAAGATTATGAAAAATTTGAGCCCCCGTCGCCATGAGTTAAAAATTATAGTTTCTCGAAAGCCCATTTAAAAAACAAATTCTTTATTTTATAAATAACACTTAAATTAAAGAACAAAGAACTATTATTAGAAAAACAATTCAAGTTCTGAAAATGTCATTTAAAAAATTGGCAAATATACATAATGAAAGAGAATGATAGTTTTAAAAATAATCCACTTCAGAAAACATCAATTTAATTTCTTGAAATAAAATTGATATAGGGAAAACATTACGAATTTATGACCCAGTTAAAACAGGTTATATGTACTTAGTTAATAATATTAAATATAAAAACTTTTAATATGTTTAACAATGTTTTATTTTGGAACTACTAATAGCGAAGCAAGCTTTGTTTTAATAATGCGCGAAAACAACCACCACCATAAAAACAAAACACAGTGCGTATTTTTACTTGCAACATAAAACAATTTATGTATAAATATTTTCAATCTATATATCTCTCTATATATATAGTGTAAATTATCAAACATAAGTTCACATGATACGACACCCTATGATTTAAAGAAAGCTTGTGAAGAGGAAAATTATATTTGCCAATCAATTATTATGAAAGGATAAAAATCAAAAATATACAATAAAAAGGTTCAATAAAATGAAACCTTTTATTTCATTTTCAAATAACTTAAAAAAATTAAAAACAGAAAATATAATCCAAAACATTTACCGAAGTAGGCTGCATCTCTGTGAACTAACTGCGACCAAACTAATCACGACCATATATAATAAAAAAGGGGGAATTGCTGTTTTAACCAAGCAGTTATTTTTTCATATCACGTTTACCCCAATTTATCCCTCCCCCTTTTTATAAATTATTTGCTCATTACACTTTTCCATTGTTAATATTTTCTCCTAATACTCTATTTAATGTAAATTTTTAAGGCATTCGACCAAATGATATCACTTTAATGAACTGCCATGCCTTACTTTTCCAAAAGCTTGTTAAATCTACTTTCGACATCATAACAAATGACCAGAGATTAGAGATTTCTTTCAAGGTTAAATGTGAAATCGTTTTGTCTTCAATGGCTTACATTTCTTGGTGTAAGCAACCTTCAACCGGCAACGCATGGATGGGAGGTCAGATAGGATGACCAAGAATTTTACTTTTAATTGATGTGACCACAGTCAAGAGCCGTGTGACCTTAACACATACCAGTTTCGGCTGAGTTACTTATACAAAACACAAAGCCCTTTGTTCCGAATAGATCGCAAGTGTCGATTTGATCAACTTCTGGAAAAGGCTGTTCGAATCTTAAGACCCTTATTGTAAGAGCCTCAGGCATTTAAAAATCTGTTCAGATGCAGGGCTTTCACTCTTATTGTTTCGTATCGTTAATGAAGCACTGTAAGATCTTAGTAGTTCAGACTGAAGGTACCTTGAAAGTGCATTTAGAGAATTTTTTAATTGGTTGCATTTAAAGCAATTTAATGAAGTTTTAGGGATACGCAAACAGCATGATAAAAAACCTTTAAAAAACGTTACGAAAAATATTTGCTACTGGAAAAGTCAATGCCAAACATGTTTCTTTAATAAAACACATGCAGGACAAATATATATCAAGTAAGCGGTAATTTGTCACCTTGTAATTTTCCGAGGGTCACTCTTTAACTTTTATTACGTCACTTAATGATTTTCTTTTCTATTGATTCCATTTCTTCCAGTGATACAACGCTCATTTTCTCAAATTGATTAATCCAAAAAGATCAAAACACATAAGAGAATTGAGCGCATCTTCTGTAGTTTTATATAAAATAATCTCTGCATATAAAAGCGAAAGAAGAGATACAAGTGGGATGAGTTGTGTGTTTGTTGAATTTTATTCGAAATACGTTGAATCTATATATAAACATAGTCGTAAGACCATGTTTAGTCACATTTCCCATTCTGTTAGCATTTTTTGTCCAAGAGTGCTAAACTTCTATAATTTAGATTAAAAATTACAATACAATGTTCTTATATAATTTAAGCTTTTTTAAAAAAAATGTTTCATTCTTATTTATGTACAAGCTTGACTATTAGACCCTGGATGCTTAGAAGTCAAAGAGAAATACTGCTGGACTAAAATCAGGGCGTAGTTACCCGCTGTATTATTCGTATCAATGATACGGGACCTTCAAGTTAGAGGGGCCCCCAACATGTGTAAGCAAAAAATAGTAAAATGTTAAGGGGTCTCCAAAAAGAGTCCCAAAGGAATTGATAAAGGACCACTCCAGAGACCAGAATATTCATTCAAGACCACGTTTTCCTTTAAAGATCTTAATTCGGAACATTTTCATATGAAATTTTCAATATGGGATAGTAGCATTAAAATTGTATTTTAACTTCTCTATCCTATGAAGAAAAAAACATTTTATTACCTTCTTATTACTATCAGAATTCGTTCATTTTTTTCTGTGATTGAAGATATGTTTCCTACTTCACACCTTCTATATAATATAATGCTAAATGATAATTTAACTATATTAATTAGCAAAAAATAAGCAATTACTAAGTAAAGCTGTCAAATATTAATTTCAGTCTAAATAATGTACATTATAAAATGAATAAAAGTATAATTTTTTTTCTGTTTTCTTTACGTGATTTCACGCCAGTTTCTTTTCTCTCATGAATTTTAATACAAAAACAAAGAAAATCAGAATAAGTTTGATATTTGCTTAATGCGTAAATTGAGAAAAATTGAGCAATTATCGTTCAAATAAATTTAAATTTAACAAATTTTTCTTCATCTACTTTAGATTTAGATGCATATAAATTATTTTATAATTTTGCTAACACAGTGTAAAATACTTTTTGAGTGACAAATTTGTAAAATAAAAAATATTTAACTATTTTGTTTCAAGTTTAATTCATAGTTTTAAAAGAAAATTTTATAAAATACAGCCTTTTTATAAAATTGCTTAAGATCTTAAATCCAAAAAAGAAATTCCGAAGCGTTTTAACATTGTTTCGTTAGATGACAAAAAACCGATCGTCACATAATTCTCTTGGCTGTTTATATTTTTACTATCTCAATGTATTAAATTAACCACACTTTCTCCGTATGCAATATTCTTACCTCTCCAGAATTCTAATATTTTTTTTTTTTCTTTCTGAAAGAGCCAAAGTCGAAAAATAAAACAATATTGACCCACATAAATGAAAAACAAAAACAGATGAAATGTCAACACGAACAAAAGTTTTATTCAATTTATATTTATCATCTAAATTATTATGACTTCAATGTTTTTAGTTTTAGAAAGAAAAAAAATGAGAGTTTCAGAAGCAAGAGGAAGGGATTAAAAACATTTTTAAACAAATTTCAAGACATGATGTAGAATTTAAAAAGGTTTCCTAAATTCGTTCAAGAACTTTATCTTAAGAGCATTCATTTAAATGAATTTTTAAAACTTTATAAATTTCTCATTTCAACGTTTTTACCAAATATTTTTTTAAGGGGAAAAAAGGGGTTTACATCCCCAGGGGTTTTTCCCCAGAAGTTACGAGCTACCCATTGCCCCCGAGGAAAATATAACCAGAAACTTGTCAATAGCAAAGGCGAATGTTCGAAAAAAAATAAGCAGACGAAAAATTCTTTTTCTTGTCACGAACCAAGTCTAAGAATCAATGTCAAGCATTTGGAATTTAAGGGTAAAGCAAATTTAGTAAATAACCCGAAGGGAAAAATCGAACAGGATGAGAGAATCATGCTCTTTTTGCGAGAAAAACTAGTCCGCGAGGAAGACACTGTGGATATACGTTTACGAGTGTAGTAGATTGAAATTTTCTAGCATTTTCTTTCTAGCTGCCCTTGAAGGAAAAGTTGGCGTTCTTGCCTACGAGATTGGACATAAAAATAAATTTATTTGTTTATTTTTTCATGAACTCCAAAAATAAATTTATTTGTTTATTTTTTCATGAACTCCACCTTTCGGAAATAAAAAATGAAAATCACGAATTTTATTTTCATATTTGGATAAAAAACAAGTAATTACGTACTGCTTCGAAAGAGTTAGTTAATGCTTCTGCAAATATATATTGGTACTTGCAACATTGATCTTTGAATAATTCAAAACTTTTTAGTTAGGGGAAAAAAACATTTGCATAATGCCGGACCCTTTTTTAACGAAGAGTCTAAATCCCGAAAAAAGTTCGTTGTATGGAAAATTCGTTATATAGAGCAATGCTCCAACCTTTTATTTTTTGGGCCCGGGTCAACGTTTGATAATTTTACCGCGGCCCGCTGAGGTGGGACACGTTGATTTTTTTATTTTAGATTGTTTTGATTTAAGAATTTAAAAGTTACACTTTTAAATATGCCTTCGAATAAAATAAGTTCAATTAAAAAAAGAATAGAAGTGATTTAACGTGGGAAAATAAAAACATTTCTTGGGTATTTTTCTATTTACGCACCACTTAAAAAAAGGCAAAAGTGTTCTTTAGGGGCCCCGGTTTTTTTGACCCCGGCCGGGGGATCACTGAATAAAGGGTTCGGAAAACAAGAAAAAAATGAGGAACATATATTTTCAATATTAAGAAAATAAGTTTTTAATAAAATTTTAATTTTGGACATTTTTAATTTAAAAACACAAGAATTTAAACATACGTTATCCATATTTCCAAATTGAATTATTAAAAAAACTTTTTAAATTTTTTTTAAAAAAATGCTTTGTTTCATAAAATACGTCTCGCATCTTTGCAAGCATCAAATATTTTTCCTTTTTTTCTGTGTCTTTTTAAATTTTTCTAGCCATCCGCTGCTGCCTAGAAAATGGTCGTATCCCAATGCCTTCGCTTTCTCTATTCGAAAGGTCTAGAGATCGGAACATCTTTTATCTCACATTGTGTGTATCCACTTCAAAACTGCCTCATCGTCATCTTCATAGCCACACGTTCTTAAATGTTCTTAATCACAATTTTGTAACTTATTTCAATTTTTTATAATAGTGGATAAGCTGTTTGGAGGAATACCAAATTTTAAACCAATATTCTTTTTCTTGACGCCTTTATCCACTTCCGGAAGAATTGATTTTTTGTTTGTTTGATGCTCAAGCACTTACATTGACATTTTCGATCTACAAGAAACGAAGTGACCAGTACGGCTGAATAACACTACAAATGAACGGAAACTAGTTCCAGGACACGGGGACACAAAACAACTCCGCCGAGGATAAAAAGGGATATCGAAGATGTTTCTAGAGTACTGGACAATTTGGGGGGTTAAATATTGCACTTGAATGAAACTCGCAGAATTCTATTGCTCTCGGCGAATTAGGCACCTAAAAAACACCTAATAAACCACCATAAAATATGTTAAAAGAGAATAACTTGAAATGCACAGAAATATTTTTAAAATAGGAAGAAAAAAAATTGAATCACCAGGAAAGGTTCGTTATATAGAAAATGCACTTCGCTATTGGGAGGTTATTTTACGAATAAAATCGTGAAATGTTCTTGGTTTTAAGAAAAAGTTCGCTATTGCGGTACTTGTAATATATATATATATATATATATATATATATATATATATATATATAGAGGTTCGACTCTATATATACAATTTCATGCCAGTATTAACAAACGTCGCATTTCAACTATACTAACACAAAATAAAATAAAAAGCATCCATTAGAAAGTTAATAAGTTTGAAGAGATAGTCACAAGAAAAGAAACATTTTATTTAATTATATGTAATTGTTAGTAGTACGGAAAGTATTAGTTAGTATTACGCACTATAAATCAACACGAGGGCCATTGGTGACGGATCTTGTTATTTGAACCTCGGTAAAGTGACGAGGACGAAACCTGAGCTGGCACCTTCCTCTCCTAATTACCACATCAACGAGATGGCATTGAGCCTCAACAGATTTAATGTGCATCGCCCTACTCTAGACGGCGCGTCTTCAGTGGCACCACGACTCGAACCCGCGGCACTCCAGCCACGAGTTCGTGACCAAAACAGGGCTTCGCACCGTAATTTTTTCGTTCCGGTTCAGCTAAAAAATATATATAGGTTCAGTTCCGAATGAGTAATTTTATTTTATGCATGTTCTTATTTATACTAAAAACATAATTCTATCGTAAACAAAAATGTAATTATATGGTTGACAAGCAATGATAATTATATGGTTGGCGTTAAATTAAAAAACAATGAAAAGTTAGTTGCAGTAACAAAATGACTGAAGATATATCGAACTGAAATAAACCCATATATATATTTTTTTCGGTTCAGTTCCGGTTTGCGTTCCGACCAAAATAGCCGGGTTTTTTTTGCAGTTATCGGTTCAGCTCCTGTTCGAAGCCCTGACACCTGAAACTCCTATCGAAGCTCCTGACAAACCACTTGGTTACCGCGGCCGCTTTAATTTTATGGAAGCGAGCGTATATATATATATGAAAATGAATCGTAAAATATTTTTAAATTATTTGTTTTGAAATTTATTGTTGTATAGCATGATAATTTATAAAATGTTTCCCCATTAGAAAAGGATTCATCTCGGCTACCCCCTCCTCTTTTGAATCATCAAACTTTGCACATCAGCTTTTTGTCTGAAATCCAACACAATATAGTGAACTAAATATTTTTAAGCAATGAAAATGTATTTTTTGTCAAAATTGCACTAAAAATTTGAAATTTTAAGTATGTGCAGACTTAATTTATAAATTTAGTATGCAACTTTGTAAGGTCCATCCTAAACTAAAAATTTCACTCAAAGAATCAATGCATAGGTTTAATATCTGGGTTGATTATAAGATTTGATTCACAATATACACTTAATTCCCATTTCTTTGACAGTTTTATTGATCTGTATTCGAGTAATCTATTAGACTAAAAAATATTTTGTAAGATTACATTTCTTTCTGTCAAAGGGACAAGTAAAACCAACAGAGTTTGGAGCTTTCAGCAAAATATGGTAACTCAAAAGAAAATATATTGACATTTTGTAAATTGAATATAAGTAGCTTTTATTATTCAACTACTCGGAGCTCACTTATCGCTTTTGGTTATTTATATTGAAGAGAAATGATTTTATTGATTCTAAAATGAACTAAAATTAAATCCGTTTCCATTTTTTCGAAAATTTACCCCTTTGTGTCAATATTAATTTGAAATTATTTTTTAATATCTTGTACGGTAGAACATCTTTTCCTCCATAGGTAGGTATTGATTAAAATCTTTTCTCCATATAACTGCAATCCATTCAAATTATAATTGTTACCGCAGTCTTAAGCTTCAAGAACCAAGCTGCCTAGTCCGATCAGCAACAAAAAGTGTATAAAAAAATTCAAATTTTAACCAGACAATTTATTAGAAAGCAATCTTCTAGCAATATTTTACACAATGATTACGATAAATTTTTTTACACAACTGCGGAACACACCAATAGATTTTACAACTTATAACATAACTTATTCAATTTTATGAAAAATTTAGAATTTAGGGCTAAAAAAAGATCAAGAGTGACCTATTTAGAGACCTGCGATTTATGACGCGCGCGCGCGTTACTCTCTTCCATTTCTACTACGAATTTTTGCTACTTTCTGTATTAAGACTTCATTGTGAATCACATTTGTAAATAGCTGTCAACAATCGTGAGGTAAAAAGCAGGTAGGAGACTGAATACCTGTCAAAAGGTGATAAGAAAAGTGATGGAAAGTTGACAGGCAGAATAAATTTTGTTTATTATTCTGATTAATAAAATGACAACTCTTCCTTCAAATTAATCGATAGTCTACCTCACTGTTTGTCTGGACCAAACAAGCCCCAGCAAGGTCATTTGAAACAATATTTCTTTTCACAAGAGGTAGGCGATGCAGAACCTTCATCCTTGCATGTCATTATCTTGTGCATCATTAGTTTTCATGCTCATGCGCTGGATTTTGCATTTTCTTCCTTTCCATTTACGACTTTCTTGCTTAAGGATTCAAAAGGCGTAGTCAAGATGAAGCTTCCGTAAATTTATGCAATCTTCGCTATAATTTAATATAAAGTATATAATTTTTTTTTAAAAAAATACCCGGTACAGTTTTGAATGTATTTCCGACTTTCAAAATGACTGATTTTTTTTTTTTTTGAGGAACATCATTTTTAAGCATTTTCCAAATACTTTTTAAAATAAGGAATATTTTATTTATTAAGAAATAATAAAACGGGGCACTATTTCTATGGTCATATTTCAACAGATGTGTAAAAGCAAAATAAAAAACAACGTTTTAATAGTAAAAAGTTTTGTTTGAAATTATAAGCTATTGCAAAGTTTATATATATGTATAAATTCTCATTTAAAATTTTTTTTGCTAATATATCTTAATTAAGACGAATTCATTCTCTTTCACTTCCAAATTGTTTGTGGCATTTTCTTTCTCTAAAACGACTGTTACATTGTATTAATCAAATTTGCTATTGTGACAATTACATTCATCCCTTGCGTACACAAGGGTAAGGGGTAGGGCATTCAACCCTACTCCATCACCATAGGTGAACATATTTTAAATTTGTACTACAGAGCTTACCTCTAGGCGCTCTCATCAACTTTTTTTTCTTTTTTTTAAGAATTAACCCCCCATCACCACCAATAAGAGGTTTTGTACACCACTGCCATCCACTAATAAGTTCACTGGCAATTTAAAGACAAATTACGTGATGTATAGGTTAATAGCTTTAATTTTTATAAAGAGTAGTAAATACAAATGTTGGGTCTTTTATGGTTAAAAAAATAATAAAATTGCATAAAAATCATTACTTAATCACTAGGCCTTCATTGCCGCTTCAGTAAGAACGTTACAAGTTAGCAAGTGTCAACATTAGGGACTGTTGCCAATTTGGCAAAGCAAAAAGTTACCAAAAAAATTGTTTCCAGATTTACAAGTATAATTTTAAAAATTAACAAAGTAATATTTACAACAGATAAGTAAAATAAAAAAAAATAAGTACAGTTATTTATATTTTTATCCCTATGTAGCCCAAACTGGTTTGAGGTTTAGTAAGATCTTTAATTCTTTTCTGATTATTTTTTTTTATCTCAGGAGTTCCTTACTTCTATTTAAACCATTAATTTTAACTGTCATGTTAGTTTTTGAAATTTAAAAACAAACCCAATTTCCAAATTCTAAAATGAGCCGATTCTCGTAGAATGTATAAAGCAGGAGCTCTTCAATCCCTTATTAGCTTCTAATATGGAGACTATTATTTGGAGGCGAGGAAAATGTAGAACATGTGCTCCTTCTGTATTCAAATTTTGCCAGAGAAAGAAAGATCCTAAGACTGGCTTTCAAGGGACTTAATATAAACTGGCCTCCGAATTTTCATAAACTTCTTTCCACCAGAAATGCTTTCAAAAATGTTTGTGAATTTGTTGTAAATATTTGTATTTCTTCTTAACCTCAATATTTTTTTTATTTTTGTTTCCCCTGAATGTGTGCTTAATACTTACTTCTGTAAGCCCCGTGTGATACTTTGTGGTGCACGGGGATTTTATAATTGTTTTCAATAAAAAAAAATAAAAAAAATATGGAGACTATACGATTGTGCTCTTGCAGACAAATTTCGCAGCTTAGATGTTGATATTGATTCGCTATTTAGATATAAAACATTGATTTTCTGTATTTTAAAATTTTATAGAAGCAAGAGCTCTTACTGGGCTTCTTACTGAAGAAGAATGTTATGTTATTGCAATCAAATAATGCGTAAAAGCTATTGCTAATTCAAAAAAATTCATGATGTTTTCAATAGACAAAAATAGTTCCAGAATTGATCAGTCCTGGCTCTTTCAGTTTGTAATGAATGTTTGAGTATTTCATGTATAAAGACGTTTTTTGAAAAAGGAGAGACATATGCTTGGTTTTAGAATGTTGAAAATAAGTTCTGAAAAACCAGAACCACATGCAAGTTTATTCATACATCACAAAAAGTTCAATTGGTAGGATTTGGCAGTTTACACTTTTATGTTGAGTTAATTCTGCTATTTATGCTAATTAGAAAAACAAGAGAAGGGCTTTCAATCTATTTTGTGTATATAGGTGCATTTTTTTTATGATAACGAATATATTAAAGTAAATTTCAAAGAACATTAGTAAATTTGGACTTGAAGATTTTTGGATTTTTGAAAAAAAAAATCTATTTACAAAAAGTTTGATAGTAATGGTAAAAATCTGTAGACGATTTTTTTAATCGCTGATTATGTGTGAAAATATATTATAAAATAATATATTTGAATAACATACTTTATATATATGAAAATACATAATTTTTAAAATAAGAAATAATCCAGAAATTGTCTAAAATTTGAGTACTTTAATTATTTTAAAACAATTATTGATAAAATATAAATAGTTTCAGTTAATCCTGGTAAAAAAAAATAATCGAGAAATAAAAACAAAGAAATAATTCAAGAATTTTAAATTAAAGAGGTGATAAAAATTAAAAATAAATTACATTTAATAAACAAAAATAAATTTATGGTATTATGATCGAACATAAATATCTTTATAATAAATACATTAAAAAAATAAAATTTACCATAATTTCTCTTTAAATTAAGAAAATACCCTTAAATAAATACAAAATATTCCTTTTGAACACGAACAAAATTCTCATGTGATAAATGTACCTGAATGCATCAAAAAATTGTAAATAAAAATATAATAGAAAAATAAATATTGACAATAAAAATAGTCCCTTATAATTTTTTTTAATAAATAAAAGGACTGAATTTTTTTTCTAAATACCTTCGAAGTTGAGTTTCCAGCCTCAGTCTCCATTGCAATCGATTCCATTATCGCATGAACCCAAAAGAAGCACGGAATCCGCTCTCAGAGCCCTTGTTTAAAAATAAATGAAATAAAATCGCGAAATTCCCGCCTAAAATATAACCCTGCCCATTGATGACGTTTTTCTCTCGAAAGAGTTTCGGTTTTTCCTCGCCAAAGGACAGCCAAGGGATCGTAAGGACTGGTTATTGACAGCTACATTTTTCGGCGTGTTACCTTCAGGTGAAACGAAACCGGATTGAAACCGAAAGTTGATTTTTGAATCTCTGCATGCACAGAAAAGTGAAAGTTCTTTAGTTTATTTTCCAGATAAACATAAACCCGAGGATATAAGGGAGTAAAAAAAACCAAAATAAAAAGGAATTTTTTCGACAGCAAGACGAGTATGAAAATTTTCGTGTTTCATTCACATACTAAATCGGAGTTGATTTCGAGATAATTAGCATATAGAACCTTTGACGTTGACCTAGAAATAGTTAAACTTGAACTTCAACCATTAACTATCTATAATTCAAAAGATAATTAAAATGGTAATGTTTCTCTTTGATTCAATACCCGATATTATCCGTCTCACTGTTTTATATTTTGATTTTCATAACAGCATTTGCAAGCAACATTTGTTTTTTGGAATTGTTATCCAATTTGCTAGTTTTTTTGTTCATTTCCTGTTCGTATCTCTTTTCAATTATTATAACTCGCTGTTTTAAATTTACTTCTTAATACAGGTGTGATTAGGTACACCTTATAATTTTTAATACGAGGCAGAGGATTTATGAAAATATATTATGCACATAAATTACATTGATGTAATATTTAAATAATTAAAAACCATTTATTGACCTTGGTTGCATCTAGTTCGATTATAGAATAAAGTTTCCAAATATTTGTATGAAAATTTTCAATATTTTAATTTCAATGAGTTTGAGAGTTTTCCTATCAATCATTTTAATTTTAAAGTACAGGCATCCTTCGTATAACACGATTATAGCACTGTTAATTCGTATCGGGCAATATCGAAACCGTGTTATACGAGAAGACTTTAAATTATTTTATTTATTTAATTATGTATATGTACATAATAAAAATCAAGGCAATATGTACCGTGTTATATCGAAATCGAGTCATAAGGTGTTAAATTTTATGACAGCTGAAATTTCGTTCCAATAAAAAAACATACAGATGAAAAGTATAACTTAACCTAACAGTAAGTTTAACGTAAGTTAACAATTTTATGGCTAACGTTGCAGTCTAAAAGATAAATAATACATTTTCAACACATATTGTCAAAAAGAAAATATTGTCAAAAAGAAAATCAAATTTTCTGTGGCACTAAAGTTGAGAAGTCTCCTTATTGAACGAAAAAGATATTTTTAATTTTTTTTTAAATCGTGTTATGGCGAAACAGTAAGATTAAAGTTTTGTGACGTATAATATCGAATCCGTGTTATAATAGTCAAATTTTGTACCGTGTATTATCGAAAACGCGTTTTACGAAGGACGCCACGTATATATCTAATACCTTCTTTAAATCCCCGCCCACACTCGCTTTAATATGTGTTTTAATATTAAAGATAAAGATGCTTTTGAAAGTTCTATAAAATCTAGAGGGAAAAGGAAATCCGAATAACAAACTTTTTTTACAAAAATAACTAAAAAATTAAATATGGCAAATAAAATTAGCATCATCAAAGAGCTTGTTTATACGATTCAAAATGAAATTTTTTTTTCCAAGCTGTAATTCACATTTTTTTTCTCAAGCTAATTTTATTCGAGGAGGTTTCAAGTCTTGCCGATTCTCCTAATATGTAAAACTTCTGTAACAAAATTAAGCAACATCCTGTCGTCCTTATTGAAAAAAGTGACAATTTCGCTACATGTTGTCTGCTCATTGCAGATGCGGACACATTCTTTGCCCATAAAAAACGAATCACGGCTTGTACTTTCAAACCAGACCAATTTCCTAAGAGTCTTGCCATTTCAATCGTCCTGAACCATCTGGGAACTTTCACTACCTTCCCGCGAACGAGCTTTATTACAAGTAGCGCCATTTGTCTACACCAGCGATACTCAACCTGCGGCCCCCCACCGCATGAACCCGGCCTTTTAAAGTGGCGGTCATGGTCCTTCTCTGAAAATTCACTTTTTAAGAACATGGTATTAAAATTTGGTGGGAAATTCTTTGTCAAAAGTCAAAAATCAATTTTTGTCGATGTCGTACGGGTGGGATACTCTTTTTTTTTGAAACTGTTACGGTTAATGTAACGGACAACAGAGGGTAGCGAAAATTTTTAAAAGGGGGAAATTTTTTGATGATCTTTCATATCTTGCAAGCGAAAAATATTCGAAGTTAATCGTTTAAGACGTTTTGGGAATTTTGACTCTTTTGTGTAAAAAAAACATGGATCACAAATTGTTTGTGGGTGCTGTATTTAAAATAAATCAACAGGAATCGCATTCACTGGACTTTCTCTCAAAGATTTTTAAAGAGGTGACAATAGGCTTTCTTGAATTTTTTTGCAACCTCAACAAAGTGTTTTGTCAGTGGTAATATCACAGGGAAAAAACATCCTATGAAGTTTTTATATTATTGATAATCTTTGAAACCATTTACTGATGCAGAAATTGTAAAGGGAGTGTTTTTTAAATGCTTTTTTATTTGTAAAAAAATAAAAAATAAAAAAAATAGTTAAAAAACAAAAAAGGAATTATAATAATCAATTTTCCCCCTTTTTAAATTTAATTTATCTTGGTTTTAAAGTATTTCTCCCCCCCCTTTATCCTCATTTGGGCCGCTGAAATAACTGACATATGTATGTGGCCCAGCAGAAAAAAAGGTTGAGTACCCCTGGTCTACACTCTGGAGAAACAAAATTTCTCCATAATATGTAGTTTTCAAATACTGCGGCTTGTAGCCTTTTTTTGTTGCTGTTGATCCACCTACGTATCATTTACACAGTCAAATTTAAAGCAAGATTTCTTTATTAGTAACAGTTGGTTCCTCATAAGGAATTAAGCTTCTGCTCAAGCTTAAGATAGAATATTTCAAAGATTATTATATTAATATCCATTCTTTATGCCCCCAAGAAATCTATTTTTTTCCTTCACACGAAAGAAGTATAATTTGAAACATTGTTAAATTCTATCTTATGGAATCTTTTTATGGAACTAAAATTTGCTTCTGTGTGGAAAAGTAAATTCTATAATGCCATTGCCTGTTTCAATTGATTTCCATTTATACTTTAAAAAAAAGATTGAAATTGATAGCTGGTAGCAGATTGTAATACCAAAAATGAAATATCCCTATTCAAAAACTTCAAATCTGATATGCATTTTTAGTATTCAAAGAATTAAGAGTGGCTTGCTCTTGGCAGACTTGAACTTGTGCAATTGTATGAATTTATTAGACCTGTAAAATAAATATTATCTTTTTATATTGTTTTACAGTTCCATCGCTAAGGCTCCCATAAAGCTCTGGAGCGATGCTGTAAGAAATTCACCCAATATGGATACAGATTCTTCAATTAAAACTCAAAACATGGTTTTTTCAACATTAAATAAAACAAATAACTGTATTCGAGTCAGATTAATTTTCATTTACTAAAAAAACATTTACATATACGAGCATTAGATTTTTATTGGGGTTCGGAGTATTTTAACGCGTATGTTAACACGGAGTGATAAAAACTACACACAATTGTGCCATCATCTATTCCGACACGCAAAAAATTTCAGAAACACGTAATTAATTGGAGGGTTCCGCAATTCAATGAATGATAGCGTGTAGAAAATACAATTACTTTGTTGTGATGCTTTTGATAGTTGTCATAATTCTCGGTGTATTGAACGATAAATTGCTTTCGTTAATGAACAAGTCGTGGAAAAACCAGTCTTTCCAGTGATATAATAGTAATCCAACTTTCAGAGTTTATTACGTATTCCTAATTATATGCGTCACCACATTTTTTATTAAAATTCCCCTCCCCTTAAAAAAAGGTTCAGCAGTGTTTTCAATTTTTTAATTAAATTCTTGATTATTCATATTTCCTCATAGATTTCCTTTTTTTACGCTATTAACTTTACATATGTTTATTTTATTTTAGTTTGTATTTATCCTTTTTCGAATACTCGAGTTTTTTGATGACTGCTCGGGAGTTCGTAGTTATGGAATTACTCAGTAACAAAGGGAGAGATGAAAGGGTTTTTTTTTGTAGACCTGGAGGATTAATCTAGAGCAGAGGTTCCCAAACTTTATCTCATAGACCCCTTGCCATGTTTTTCGGTTTTGAGCAGACTCCTACTTATTGAATTTTTGCAAATTTATCAACTTAAGTATCTTTTTGATAACTGGTATAGATTTACTTACTTCAAAAGACTTAATTCTAATAGTAGTGAAGTATAATATTTAAAACTTGAGAAACACATCGTCGGTCTAATTATCAGACTGCGTAACTCCATCTGGGATGCTAATTTGATACAGTAGGGCCAGGTGCCAAGTTGTTGTTTATGTTCGCCAAGATAGGCGATAATATTACAATATGGTTTATTTTGATATTTTTATCGTGCGATGTGGTTGCCATGGGGATAACGTATATTAGTGTTAGTTTTTTGTTTTGGTTTTTTTCCCGCCGGATCTCTGCTCAGCAAAAGTAACACATTGTTACAAATTTTGTTTAATGAACGCTTAAAATAGTGTAAATAATTTATATCTGTGGGAAGTGTAATACATTAATATTACTTTCTATTGTATTTATTTTATGTTAAAATCTTGCCACCACCTCTCCCTTCGAAATCTAGTTTTATTATGAAATAAAAAAAAATAGTGAATACACTGATCAACGGAATAAATTAAAAAGCGATCACGCACTGAGGCATGGCATAGACAAAACAAAAGGATTAAGAAATCGCGCCAAAAAGCGCTTGGCGCGTTGCACTCCTATATCAAATCAATAACACCGGTGGAGTTACGCAGTCTGATAATTAGGCCGACGACATGTTAATTAAACTAAAATTTGGTTAATGCATAAAATAACTGATCAACATACAACTGATTTTAATGGGAGGGATGAATCGGGTGCTTCAATAACAAATTTTGGCATCAATCTTGTCAGGTCTAATCCTAAATCTCCTTGGCTAGTAGTGTCCAGTCTTTTTCTTTGCTTTTTTATTTCGGACATTGCCAACTGCGATGAAACTCCTTACCCGGAAAAATTGAAAAAAAAAAAATTTCTTCTAATACTCCATAATTCTGGATAAATAACTATGTCTTTTTAAAGTCAAAATGGATGAAATCCACTTCTAAATTTTACTTTAAGATCTTCGTTTCTACCTATTCCAATCAATTCCTCTAGTAATACGACTTTTTTTCCCTCAATGTGACCAAATAAATTCATTGCTTCTCTGGTAATTACCATTGTCAAAGTATTCTCAAACCTAGTATCGAAATCCAAATAAAGGGCAAAATGGTGAACGCAGGTCGAAAGCTCATTTTCCTGGCAGATTGTCAGTGGCGAAATGAGAAACTGAGAAAATTCGCGTCGTTCAACATTATACTCTTTTAGCTCAATTCTGGCAAGAAATGCTAAAATGATGGTTCTTGTTTTAATAAAATTTATGTTGTCACCTATATATATATATAGTAACTGTAAATTAACCTCATTAAATTAGTAAATAAATCTGTTACATAGGTAAAATCTAATTTCCATTTGTGATTAAATTTTCTTTCTAAATTAAAGTTATGATCCGGTTTAATGACAGTCACTATCGTAGACGCCCATTTACACCGCATGGACCCTCGAATTATTTTTTTCATCCTTGGAGATCGTCATAGACCACTTGGGGAATCCCTGATCTAGAAGCAGACTTATATTAGCGGCTAAAGAATCGTGAGGTCACATTTCGACCACGACAAAGATTGCTGAATGTTATAGTGTGGGAAGCTGTGTTTAATATTAATTTTTGTTTCAAGAAGAGTTGCATGTCAAGTATCGATCTCATGTGATCATGATCCAAAATACGAGACCATGCTCTGAATTTATAATGTAGCTTTAAGCCGTAGATTTACAAACACGTGGACCTCGAATTTTTTCAAATTTCAAGAAAGAAACTTGTACACGATGCAATTTCACAAGATTTAATTTCTGTGTACGAGATCGATGTATAAAAATAAGATACAAGTAATAAAGTATGTATCCTACTTTGATAACTGTTGGGTTGTTCCTGTTAAGTTCGTTCGACAACTGAAGACCCACTGTATAGATAAATTTATACACGTTAAATCTGTCAAGGTACAAAGTTTTCACGATGGTGTGGTGAAGAAATTTGGGAAGTGGGAAGCCAACTCGGGTATCATCCTCGTCACTTGAACGAGGTTCAAAAATTTCGTCGAATGCCGCTAATTGCTCTAGCGTATTAACTCGTATAGTCTCAAGACGAAGTTAATTAACAATCAACGAATCAATAAGACCTTGTTTAAAATTATGATCTTATTACCTATGATTAGTAAACATTTGAGTCGGTCAGAAATAGTTAGCTAGAAACTTTCAATAAACAAAGCTAAATCGAAAGGGATCGACCAAGTAAACTAAGATAAAAAAGCAAATAAGTAGCAATCTACAAACTTGTTTCGGCTTACGATTTTATGTATGAATAGTCTGAAAAACCAAAAAAAGGCTAATAAACTATTATCATGAAAGTAATGATTTTGCTTTCAACAACTTAGAAATATTATGAAGGTCAGATAAATTACGAAGTGCATAGACACAAAAACGCAATATTCAAATATGAGTAAATTCCGGAATTTTAAATAAGCCAAACTACAATAATTACTTAAATAAATAATATTATTGCGTTGAAGCTACATTGCATAAGAACGTTAAGCAAACAAGGTTTGATAAAAAAAATCCAAAAAGGCTTATGAAAGGATAGTTTTAAAAATATGAAATATCAAATAAGGTACTTTTTTTAAAAATTGCTTAACATTTTCCAATTTTTAGTGCGGGAATTTCATTTTTGTGAGAAGAACTATACTGTATATAAATCTTAAATGACATACCAAAATTTTTATCTCAAGTTAAACCAAAAATCTGATTATTTGTGAAATTAGTTCAATGTCATTTTCTGTCATTCGGTAATAAAATTAGAATAGTAAAATGATTGAAAAAATATGCTCCACTTTAAAAACAGATAACAGTTCGTGGAAAAAAAGTCCGAATTTTGTAAATTTGAAAATTTTGCTGGTCCCCAGAAAAATGTGCGGAATATACTTACTCATAACGTTATGTTTTAAGATGCATTGAAATATAATTCAATTCATAACAGTACGTGAAAGTTATAAAAACGCTACTTCACAGAATAACACCATGGTTATAAGGAATGTATAATGTTAAAAGTTTGATACACTTAAGCCATTTTTTTTTTTTTACAGTTTATTTTATTATGGTTCCTTAATAAAGCTTTTATAATTTGGTTACAATTAATATTTTCATTTTATTAATTATGGTATATTTTACGTGTTCTTAGATCTCATTAGTGGTCCGCGAGATTTAAATTATATGAATTTACTGGTCCTTGAGGTCAAAAAGTTTGGCGACCACTGTTCTATGTAATACATTAGCGATTTTTAAACTGGGAGGGAGGGGTTATAATCCTACGTGAGGGGGGGGGAGCTTATCTGAAAGTCGAAAATAAAAGATTTTAAATAGTTATTAATTTACTGAAAGGAAGCTAACCAAAAAATATGAGATGCTCATTTACACTGATATAGTATTCTTATAAATGTAGACAGGAAAATAACGTAATGCTTAAAGCAATTTACTTAAACTATCTATTACTTAAAAGTAACGTATACAGAGTTTAATACTTATATTGATAACTGTCACAGTTTACAACTAAGGTTTTATTGTAGCTTTATCGTCAAAAGATCATTAATGCATTCAAGATATTGTAAATGTATGGAGTGGGTGATGAAAATGATTGAAAATTGAGTCGCAAATATTGAAAGTGTGAGGCACTGCAATGCAGAAATGTGAGAAGATCCAATAGATTTAACGCTCAAAGGTCCCTATACAATGCATCTTAAGTGAAAAGTTTCAAACAATTTATTCGAGGTGTCGAAATTGTATAATCAGTTGAATTTTTTTGTAATGTAAACAAAAATCTGCGCTCACAACGTGATATATATGGACAAGTGTTTCTACAACATGTATTTAAGATTTTATTTATCTATTTTAATTTGTTAATTTATCAATCAAAATTCAGAAAAATACATTTCTTCCCCTTCTTCGCTTATCATAATTCTTGGGCATTTGATCACTGTCAACGGTAAACGGAGTGAACAATAGGCAAAGTATTTCTTATGTATTTATTAAAAATTTTTTAGAGTTTTTGAAAACTTCTTTATAATGTTAGGTTTATTTTCACGAGGAGCCTATGTTCTGTACAATCAGCCATAAGCTGAAATGACTGGATTCGAAAGAGTTAAATGTTATCTTAGTTTTAAAGCAACAGATTTCATTGTCCAATTTAAATGTAATTTTACCAGGTTTTAAAATTTTTCATGATAAATTTAAAAACTTTCTACATTTTTATCCTCCTAAGTTTTTTTTAATTACGTCATTAAACAATATTATGCAAAATATGATTGTTATTTCCCTTACAATAAGTGTTTTCACAATGCCTAATTTACTTATAATCAAAAATACAAAATACATTGATCGGCATGGCATGTACATGACAATCTTGAAAAAAAATTTTTTTTTTACCTCAAAGTTTCGATGCATCTCATTTTCTTATCAAGTTTCCTTGTTCATTCAAATGTAATTGCAACTCATGTTACTTAAACAAGAAAATATTTCCATTGCATGAAAAAATTAATTTCTTGCAGGAAAACTGTCAATTAAACTTGAAGAGAGACGAATTGCTAGATGTTTCTAAATAATTCTCGGTTCTCCTGATTTTCCCTCTATTTCTTTTTTGCGTCATGTATACGTTATGTATTTTATGCTTTTGATTTTTTGCTTGAAAGCCTTAAATTGAAAAATTCTATTTTCCCTTTAGTACTTTTTTTTTTTTTTTGGCATCTTACCTTATTTGAAAAAGATTGTAAAAACACAGATTTTTACAAAAATCGTGCTCGGTTCAGGTATAATATTAAAGGTCATGGGGGTCATCAATGAATAAAATTGCCTTCCTTTTTCAGATTATGATACATGAACGGGGGTCAACTCCCTTCGAAAGTCCTTCAAATGCAATCCTTTATTTATTGTATTGGTTATTCTAGTCTTTCCCTTGGACTGATCCAGAGGTCAGTGAGTGAGTGAATAAATATTAACGTCACACTGTTCAGCTACACGAGGACTTTTGGTGACGGACCACGTAATTTTGAACCATGGTCAAGTAAGCGTGGACGACACCTGAGCTAGCACCCCTCTCCTATTCTTTACTGCAACAGGGACGTTTGGCTGTCGACAGATTTAACGTGCATCGCTGCCCTACACGGCGGGTCTTTAGTGGTACTGGGCTCGAACTCATGACATTTCCGCTGCGGTATTGCCGGGACGATAATGTTCTGGCGGTGCTGTTGAGGCAATAATATTAGTTCCTCATGAAGGCGGCGTTGAAACGAGCTGGAAAAGTGCTGGTGGAACAGATGCTGGTAAGGCTATTGGAAGTGCCGGGGCGCAGATGCGGGTGAAGCTATTGGAATTGGAGAGACTGTTAGAGTTAGATCATGTCTCTGCATTGATGTCGCTCTCTGTCTTTCTCGCTATACCAGGGTCTCTTTTTAGGTGAAATACGTCCCGCCCACGAAAGTGACACGTGATGTGTAGTCACTTCTGTTTGGATGTATTAGATGGAACCATTCTTCTATTGGTCCAAGTCCCCTTCGCGCGGTGTACTTTGAAACCGGCGGCTGGCGTGGGAACTGCGTCGGCATCTTATTGTCAGCCGTCAAAGAGAGGTCAGAGGTTGATTTCCTTTAGGACATCAGCGCCGGGGTGTCCACCCTGGGATACTTTCTAACGAGAAACTACCTGACCGTTGAAACGTCACTCGTTCCCGACGGGAAATGGGTCTTTGATGAATACCGCCGCATCATGCCTGCCATGATCCGATACCTTGACCACTGAGCTACCGCAGCCCTGATCCAGAGGTCAGATTGAAAGGTCAAGATCGAGAGTTTCGAGATTCAAATAGAACCCAAAGTTCGAGTCTTGCGAAAGTTGTTTTACTGTTTTCATACTTTCTCCTAAAAAATAAAATTATAAAATCTTTAGAGCTATAAACCTAAATATCTAACCTTTGTGACAAACAATCGATGTATAGGTATTTTACTGATCATATTTTCTGCATAAATTTTAATAAGCACAAAGAACGAAGTGTAGAGTAATGGAAGGAAGTTTTCGTGTGCGGAAGATGGGTGAGAGAGGTATGATTTCAGGTGTCTCCTTATCCCCCTCTTCTCCTCATGATTCAAAATTACAAGGTCATTTGTCAATCCCTCTTAAGCTGCATTCACACCAAGGCAGTCAGCGTCGAGCGTTGAACGTCTAGTCAATCAGAGACTTCATATCGCTCGAGATGAAGTTTCTGATTGGCTAGACGCCTAGCGCTCGACGCTGACAGCCTTGGTGTGAATGCGGCTTTATAACTCCTTATCCTCATTTATAACTCTTGATTTGATTGCTTATAAAGCTGCATTCACACCAAGGCTGTCAGCGTCGAGCCAATCAGAGACTTGTTCTCGGGCGAGATGAAGTCTCTGATTGGCTCAACGCTCGACACTGACAGCCTTGGTGTGAATGAAACTTAACTGCCACAATTCAAAATAACACGAGGGTTGCGGTGACGGACCTCGTAACTGACGAGATCAAATGACGAGAATGACACCCGAGCTGGGGTCTCACGCTGGCACTACATAATCGCAGGATTTAGAGTTTCTGACAGATTTAACGTGCATCAGCCTCTCTACATGATGTGTCGTTTGTGGTGTCAAGCTCGACAGAAATAACGATGGCTACTTCACAACCATGACAACTCAGCTACTGCGAACACTGCGTGGGTGAACATTAACAACGCACTGCTCAGCTACACGAGGGCTTTTGGCGACGAATCTCGTAATTTTGAGTCATGGTCAAGTGACGAGGATGACACCTGAGCTGAAACCTTCCTCCCTTACTACCACACTAACGGGAGGACGTTTGAGCTCTCGACAAATTTAACGTGTATCTCTCCCCTAAGGCTGCGGTAGCCGAGTGGCATAGGTATCAGATCGTGGCTTGCCTTGTCACGAGAGTTCGAGCCGAAACCACTAAGACCCGCCGTATGGGGCAGCGATGCACGCTAATTCTGTCGAGAGCTGAAACGTCCTCCGGTGGTCATGTTGAACCGAAGGGTGCCTGCTCGGGTGTGTCAATCGCCGGCTATAGTTCAAGTCCGTGATCAATCAACGTATCTCCGCTGAACTATTACGGCCATTGTCATTGCGCTACACCTCTCTAACGGCGGGGCTTCGGTGGTACTGGAAACCGAACTCGCTGACACGCCATTCACGAGTCCGTTACTTTGACTACTAAGCTACCACGGCCACTGCGGATACTAATATAACTCTAAAACAATATGAATTCTTTTCAATATTTCGATTTGAATAGACATTGTTTGTGAGTGGCGTTTACAATTTTTGTAATGACATATAGGCTAACTGATATCATTTGCATGTTGTTTACTGTGAACTATCTCTAAAAGAAATAACTTACTAAAATTTTTAAAACTCTAACGAAAAAATATAAATGTTTGTTTGTTTTTTTGTAGTATATAGGAGTTTAATAGTATAGGAGTGATTTTTATTAACAATTTCATGACACAGGAATACATATATAATTTTTAATATACTCTATTTGTGAGAGTTAAAAATTATTTTAATACTTAAGATTTGAAATTCTCTGGAAACAATAAAGACATAGATGCTATAGCATTTATCTAAGCATTTCAGACTAAGAACTGCTTTTCTTAAAAGAAAAAAAGGTTTAATCAGTTTATGGCTAGCCAACCTCACATACCTAATAAAAAGCATAATTCGAAAATGCGTAAGTAACCCTCGAATTAAAGACAAATAAATTATTTATTGTTAGATTCAGTGAACTAAATACAGTTTTAAGGTTGAAAATTTAAAGCAATAGTATAGCGATTAGTAGCAATATTAATAAGCATTAAAATTATTTTTACTATAATTAAAGTTATTAAATAAGTCAGGGGTATTTTAGGATGAACATCCCGAATATATATATATATATATATATATATATATATATATATATATATATATATATATATATATATATATATATATATTTAAATACTATTGTGCAACACAGGAATCAATATATATATATAAAAAAAATTGAAACTAAATGAATCTATAACATAAAATCCATTTAAAATAACAATGGCGAATATAGAAAAGACAAAAATTCCAACGTTTTTCAAACAAAATTAAAAAATTTTTATAAAATAAAAATATATAAAAATATCAAGTGCAGAAAAGCCTCGGACTTAGGACGAATAAAAGTGGGGTTAACTAGTTTGATGGCATAACCTTCCCCTATTGCAACTTGGTAAATTAATCTTAAAATATCCAATTCTCAAAAATTTAAAAATTAAAGGGCAGAACAAAAAATTTAGGAAGATTTAAAAATTTAAAAAGTTAAAAATTTAAAGACCTAAAATTAAATAGATAAATTAAACCATTAAACTTGAAAAAATTAAACTATTCGCCATCGCATTCTGAAAGATATTATATTAAAATATTAAAATTCTAAAACAAAGATTAAAATTCTAAAACAAATAATTGCATAATGTAAGTGAACTCTCAAACACCAAAGATGACGCACTCATCCTTAGGTAAGAAAAATTTCTAAAAAATCCGAAAGTTCAAATTAAAACAATTATTTTCACAATGAATAGCGTAAATCATTAAAAACTCACCAAAAAGCATTCTATCAATAATTCAATTCACAAACTCTGAACGATTTTTCTCTCATATTTAATACAACAATTACCTCTCTTATATTTTGCTCACAACACCCACTAATACCATATATATATATATATATATATATATGTATTTTTTTATAGCAATATGCTAGAGTTAAATGTTTCGTAAATATTATTCTCATGAATTACAGTATCGCCATCTGGGATGTGAGAAGGGGAAGGGGTTAAATGTAGAGAAAATTCTCTCTCACAGAACTATTAATATTTACATTATACTGATTAATAAGATATCTAATTTTTTATCTAAAAAGAACAAAATTTCATCTACTCTTTATACAGATAACTATAGATAAAATTAATGAGTCCCTTTTGTTCTAAGTTTTACAAGTTGTACAATGGATAATCGTCTCGTTACAGTTACACTGCTGTCAAATGGATAATCTTCATCAACAACAACAAGTGATAGAGATTGAAAACGATTTGTCTATTTCTAAGTAGCCCACCGCAGAGTAGTGTAAAATATAACTGTCTTGCCTTTTCAGTCTCCGTTAGAAAATAAACATTTTGTAATTTGTCAGCCGAGAAAATAGTGTGTTTATGTGATGAATTTCAATTAAAATAATTGTGTGAATAAGAATACGATCATCAGTAATACGGTTGTCAGAGGAATTGATGTTAATATATCTTTTTAACACGCTTTTATTAGCTTCACCTGTGTATGTAACGGAATGTTTGAACTCAATTTTTACCCCCTTTAAAAGGTCAGATCAATTAGTAATTTTGATCACTTGTCAAGGATCGATGTGACAATACAATAATTTCATAATTTTATTCCTAATGTCTGATGACCAGGATTAATGATTTTCCCATTTTCAGATTTGAGCTAAAAGATTAAGTAACAAGCCCTAAGCGAAAACGCTCATAGTTAATACTAATAGTGATCTTTTTGAAATTTAGAAAAAACATCATTGTGTGTGTGTGTGTGTGACTCTTTACCTTGTACCGCATTAATGTTTAAAACTTAGCTCTTCCAGATTTCCTTCAGTTGGCTGATCCTACATTTTGCAAACCAGGCCGTATCGATGCACTAATAGGATGCCAATGGGTATTCCAGACTCTGAAAAAATGACGCACTTACGATTAGTTCATCAATGAATAAATGATAGTTTCTGTGAATAACTAAAAAAAATGCTTTTATTGTAGATCGAACTAAAAAATGAAAAATAAATTATAGTTTAAAAAAACTAAAAAACACGCTTTTATATTGAATCGAACTAAAAAGTAAAAAATAATTCTTAATATAAGAATAAAAATGATTGAAGAGAAAATTAATGTTATTGTGGTAAAAGCGTGTGTGGGTGAGGGGGGGTTGTACTACATTTTTATACACTAACTCTGTGTATTTCGGAATAGAACTCGTAAGGAGTTATAACAATTGATATATCGAGCATTCCACGTCTTTACCACAATGAAATTAATTTTCTCGTTAATCACTTTATTCTTGCATTATAAAATGATTTCTTTTTTACTTTTTAGTTCGATTATATAACTATAAAAGCCTGTTTTTTAGTTTTTTTAAACTGTAATTTTTGTTGTAATGGTGTTTCGCTGTGTACTGTTGCTTATACTAGTTAAAAGAAAATAAAAATAATTCAATAATTCAATAAGAAGTGAGAAAATTATAAATAACTATACGTTTGGATTCAGTATCATATGTATTGATCGAGTTAACTGTCAAGTAATTTAGTCTCCTTTTATTTATAATACAATTTAAATGAACTCCAGTATATCATCGCATGTCTCATAAAAAACACAATTAGAATCAAATTTAGCAGAATACTCGCGAATAATCTGAATCATATCAGGGTGTGCGTAACAAAGAAATTTGTATGCCTGAATAATTTAATGCTAATAATAAGGTAATCAATGTAATCTGAAAGACAGATATTTTGTTTTGGTCAAGAGTATTTCTAAATAAACATTTATCTCCTTCAAACAATACATATACATATTATAGATATATAATCTGATAATTTTCCTTTGGAGAAAATATGCAAAGTATTGTGAATTTTTTTTTGGTGGGAATCCTTCGCATGGATTTATTGGTTTAATTATAAATATTTGTTTTATCACAATTCCAGATCTTTCTGTAGTCTTCCCGTTTTAAATAATTGAAAAGAAACAATATCATCTGAACGAAAATTAGTGTGTCAGGTGCAAATTTTGATTATTCGAGAAAGTTCAAGAGAAGTTGAGAGAGTGATATAATTCAGAGAAAGTATAACATCAAAATAACTTTTAACAAGTAATATAAACAATTTTTTTTTTTTTAAGTCAGTTCCTACTCAGGTTAACAAAGAAAATTTTTTTAGTTTAGTTACTTTTCATTCAATAGTTACAATTAGTACACTGGTGTGCAAAACTTAAGCAACAATGTAAAAATTGAGCAGATAGCCATGAAATTGCAGAAAAGGAGGTCTGGAGATCAGTACAGTAAACAAATAAGTGAGTAGAAACGTCATGCGTATGCAAATATCAGGAAAACAACGTCAGAAGCGATGTGAGCGTACGCAAAACGCGTGATGTCGGCGCGCACTGCTCAGCAGTAGAATAAAATGTAGGACGGAGACGCAATTCAACATATTCGCTGCAAGTGCCAGTGAGTCAGTTCGTGCAATATGGCTAGAAGAAATCACCTGGACGACTTCACACGTGGAAGAATGATCGGAAAGCTGGAGGAGGGGCGTACTGTCACCAGTGTAGCTGCAGAGTTCGGAATCAACAAAAGTGTCGTTTCGCGCGCTTGGAAAGCGTTCCAAACCACATGTACAGCTGTTAGAAAGGTTGGTGGTGGCCGCCCGAGGACGACAACTGCAAGGGATGACCGATATATCATACTGCAGGTGAAAAGAGGTCAACAGCAGTCAGCAAGTGCCATTGCTCAGAAACTGTACAGCAAGGGGTCGACAAGTGTCGCGGTTTACTGTGGCCAGACTCCTTCACAAAGGGGGCCTGTTCACCGCCGTCCTGAACGCTGCCTCCTGTTGAAAGTTGTCCACCGAAGCCACCGTTTACAGTGGGCCAGAGAGCACAAAACTGGACAACTGGATCAATGGAGTCGTTCCTCTTTACGGATGAGTACGGATTCAGTACCAGAAGCGATTCTCAACGCGTTTTGATTTGGAGAGAGATCGGGACCCGGTTTTATCCCAGTAACATCAAGGAAAGACACCGTTACGGTGGTCCTGAAGTTCTTGTCTGGGGAGGCATTATGCTGAACGGGCGAACTGAGCTTCACATTTTCGACAGAGGGTCTGTAACCGGTGATCGCTATTGTGAGGAGGTACTTCTTCCCCATGTGCGTCTTTTCCGAAGTGCCATTGGCCCAGACTTCATTTTTATGGATGACAATGCACGGCCACATCGCACTCTTGCTGTTGAGGAGCTGCTGGAAAGTGAAGATATCACTCGAATGGAGTGGCCAGCGTGCTCCCCAGATTTAAATCCCATCGAACATGTGTGGGATGCTTAGGGAGACGTATTGCCACACGCTTACATCATCCGGAGAACAACCAACAACTCAAACAGATGTTGATTGAGGAATGGGCACTCCTACTTCAAGAAATGTTGCACCAGCTGGTTCTGAGTATGCGGAGACGATTGCAGAAGCAAACCATTGTAGTAAGGGGAGGACATATACCATATTAAGGAATATCTGCTTGTTGTTCTTCCTGTTGGATAGACAATCATGAGTCGCGATACTATGCGTTCAATAAAGCTTGTTTTTGTTTGATTCCATACCGTATGCGTTGTAATCCTTTTCAGCGCAATCTTCGTCATCCTTTACGTACATAATACTCTCCCTCATTTCAGAATTTCAAGTCTCTCAGATGATTTTTCGTGAAGTTATGGCAATAAACCCACCTGTTGCTTAAGTTTTGCACACCAGTGTATAAATATGTATATACACATGACAGAATCACAGTATTAAGTGACAGAATAAAAAGTGATTTTTCATTTTCATTTCTATATATGGTGTTGGACTATTTTTGTTTGTTTGTTACAACTTATCCAAAAATTAAATTTAATGATTCTAATAAAATAGTATAGTAAAAATCATTCTCAGGCCATCCCAGGTGAGATTCGAACCCACGACCTTTGGATTAGACGTCCATTGCGTTACAAGAACATGACGAACGATTTTCCTTTCTATATATGCTATTCGACTATTATTTTTGTTTGTTACTAATTATTCATTTTAAATTTAATTAATGAATTAATATTTTATAAAAACTGTATTAACACTAAGTGTCATCCATTACAAGTTTTAAAAAATGTATTTGAACTTGAATGGATGAACAGAAAGTATTTTATTAACGATTGAAAGTGTGAACAATATATATGTGTATAAATATATATATATAGGGAGAAAGTGCATTAATAGTAAGAATTGAAAAATTGGTTATAATTCAAAGTCAAGTGAGTGAGTGAATTTGGATTTTAATGTGGCGCAAGGGCCAACTTCGGCCAAGCTTCTCCAATTCAAAGTCAAAAGTAGAAGAGTATGAGGATTAAAAAAATAAACCATGTATTTCTTCACGATAATTATGAAACTGTGTTATCCAGATTTGCCAGAAACTTATGCAGCAAAGTAGCACGAAGAGGGAAAAAAAGTAGCGAATCGATTTTCACTTGAAATTCATAAATATAATTTTTTTGATTTTGTAAAACTGTTTTAAAAAATACGTTAAAATGCTTTAATTATTTAATTCATTTAAAATGCATTCAAATTCTTCCAGCTTATTATCATGATCTGCTGTGGCTTTTTTATAAATTTCTGAATTATATCGAAGCATTTGTGGCGATTGAATTAAATCAACGCAAGTCCCTCATTCTTTCAAAGTCATTTTGATTCTGTGAGAATTGATTCAAACAGTTCGAAGCACATTTGATTCCCCTTAATTTTTTTTTTGACGTCACTCTGGAGAATGCCGTTTCCACAGTGACATTACTTATGGGTAGGCTGTAAAGCTTTAAAGCAAATATACCTAAATCTCTTAAAAATGGATTTCCAACTGTGTCTTTTATGTAAAAAATGTGACACCAAAATAATTCTCCATTATTTAAAAGCTCAAATTCAGATAGAAAAACATCTTTAGATTGGTCTGCAAATTCTGAAGACAGATTAAAAAAAGACGATTTGAATTTTAAAAAATATTAGACGAAAAATTCTTTATCTTTTTTAAAGTTCCGTGATTTGAAAAAAGGAATTTGGTTTAAAAGTTTCTCACATAAAATCTTGAAAAAGTTATGGCATTTTTGATGGATTTCTGTGGAGTAGATTCTGTAGATATTATTTTAATTTTTTTTTTTATACTTGTCAGTTTATTTAAAAAGAGATATCCATTAAGTATTTCAACAGGCAAATAAATGCTTGTTAAACTCATGTCAACTTCGAGATTCACATATTGAGGGTAAATTGTTCTTCTTAAAAGAGTAAAGGGTCGCCCAACCGGTATAGTGGTTAACGACGCTGACTGCGGTACCGTAGGGACTGGGTTCGAATCCCAGAGAAGACATGGATGTTTGTGTTGTGACTAATGCCACCTGCCTGACGAAGTACTATACATTTACAAACATCCATGTCTTCTCCGGGATTCGAACCCAGTCCCTACGGCACCGCAGTCAGCATCGCTAACCACTATACCGGTTGGGCGACATGGATGTTTGTAAATGTATAGTGCCTTTGCGGCATGGGGGTACTCTAAATAGCCGTCGAGCCGCAAGTCCTCTCGTGTGGTTGGTGAAAGGGGAAGAGAGGTGGGAGGCCCCTGACCACCCCCAGGGTTTTCTCCCTCTAAATTGGGGTGGAAACGAACAAAATCGTACTGTCACCTGCATGGTGCTCAAAACTAAGGCTAACGACAGGCGTAAAAATTCTAGCCCTTAACCGCGATGAATTTCGCGGGCCTTGATCTGGCCTCGTCAGGCAGGTGGCATTAGTCACAACACAACAACAACAAAAGAGTAAAGGTATAATCTTTTACTTATTTCAGCAATTCGCAATGATCAATATGATCACTTTGAAAGGCCAATTAATCCACTTAAATTCTGTTAAAATTGGCAGTTATAATTTAACAATACTTAATTCTATCCTGTATTAGTTTAAGTAAATGAATGGTAAGACAAGTAGACTGGAAAGAGGCAGTGGCGTAACGGAGAATATTAGGGCCCATTGCAAGGTCAGCTTTTGGACCCCAAACCCTAATACGTACTTGGCGTCAGTCAGCCTTTGGGCCCCCTAGAATCCTTAGCCTCCCTGCACTGCGATGGCGTACGTTACTCCACTGAATTTAGGCCAAAACTTTTCAAAAGGGATTTATATAATCAGATTTTTATCACTAATCTCTTTAGATTACAATTACTTATTTTTGTCATTATATGCAATTTTTTATAAGTCTAATTCTACAACGTCAATTAAGTGCAAAAAAATAGATTTTTATTCTTTAATTCAATGGAGTATTGTTGATGATAACTATACAATTTACTTATTTCTATAAGAATTCGTCCTTTCACAATTACTTTTCCAGTTTAATATTTATGTAGAAATTCTCTCTTAGCCTTTTTTTTTAAAGAATATTACATGTTTCATTTTCATGCTTCTATGGAATTTCATGATTAGAAAGAATCCCGCCATTTCTTTTTTGTACCAGCTCCGATCCGTGGTCGTGGCGAGGGGGTGGGGAGAAATTACGGCGTTTCGGAGTGGTGAAACATACTGCCATTCCATGTTTACTTTGGGGACTTAAATCACTTTTTTTGCGATTTTTCCGAAAAAAATCAATTTTTTCGAAACTTGTTCCAGTATTTCCAATACTTATGGTTTAAAGTAGCAAAAAGTAGCGGGATCTTCATGTGAAATAGCATAAAATTCGCGAAGTAGCAATAGGATAAAAAAAGTAGCGGAAAGTTTTAAAAAGTAGCAAAATTCGCGAAAAATCGCACGATCTGGCACAACACTGATTACACCATATATAAAAAACATTTATAAAACAAAACTACTCAAGCGATGGAAGAGAGTCAAATAACTATTATTATTACTATTCACATTGTTCAAGAAATAAAATGAATTTTCGGTTTCATATTCACCAAACTGAATATCGCCAAATGTGGCAACCTGAAAGGTAACCTACTTTAGAGCTGAAAAACAAGGTGAGAGAGATCTGTTCTTGTTTATCTTGACTCGAACTTTCAAGGTTTGTTTGGAATTGAAAATGTATATCAACAAAGCCTCCAGCTTTCTCTGTTGCATTGTTAATATATTCCAGTCGATAAACTTAAATCAATATGGATTTGATTTCTTGGTTTTTAAGCTACTATAATTGAGCGCGCTGTCCGTGATTTATACAAATATTGGCTTTAGAGACTAATATTTTGAAATATTTAGAATTACTTCTAGTGGTAATGTTTGAGGATGTAACCACGTTTTACTTGTTTCTGATTTCATGGACAGATAAATATTTGAGATTACTTTAAAATTTTGATGTATGATTTCTTCCTTCTTTTGTTTTTTAAGGGGTCTCAGGGGTGTTAACTTTTTCTCGAGGTGTGAAAGTATAAACGATTTTCAAACAGGCATAATTCTTTTTAATTTAAATTAAATAATTCGAATCTTTTACGCATTATTTACAAAGGATTATGGCTTCAAAAAAGTACAAAATGTTTGAAATATAATCATAATTTTAAAAAATTATAAGCATATGAAAATATGCAATAAATATTAAATATTTTTTGCTCTGCGCAAAATAGTAGCCTCTGATGAAAAAACTTTGTAGAATTATAAAATGTATCATTCTCTTTAAACCCTACATCATTTAAGAATAATGTATCTTTTGTATCCAAAAATTTGAAAAATATTGAAATTTTTTAAAAAAATTATGAAAATTTAAGTTTTTTATTTTAAAAAAATATAATTTATTATTCTACTAATATAAAATTACTACAGTGTAAAAAGGATACATTTAACTTTATAAATCATTTTATTGCTAGTAATTAAAGCTACTATTTTTTAGAAAATAGCATGCGCAACGTAAAACTTAATTAATATTTCTTATAAAAATGTTTCTTATTTTCATATGTTTATAATTTTTTAAATTATGATTATATAGTTGAAACATTTTATACTTTTCTGAAGCCCTATTCTTTTATAAATAATGTGTAAAAGATTCGATTTATTTAATTTTGATTTCAAAAAGTTAAATATATATTTGAATATTGTTTATATTTTCAGCCCTCTAGAGAGAAAGTTAACATCCCTGAGACTTCTTAATGTAGCCCAGATGACAGGACATCGTAATTTTGAACCACGGTCAAAAAATGAGGACGATCACTTGAGCTGGTACCCCGCTGTCCAAACTACCACACCACGCCAATGGAAGGACTAACGGACATCAGTCTCTCTACACAGCGGGTCTTCATTTGCATCAGGACTCGAAATCACGTCTTGCAAGCCAGCAAGTTTGTGACCAGGACAACTAGACTACCGCGGCCACATAAAGGGCTCATATCATGTTGTATGGAAAAAAGGTGAGTAAGAAGCTAGATCACGTATCGTCATCGTCATATTATTCAATTCAGAATTAAGATATCTATTATCAATAGTCTGGTTATACTTCTCTAATGCATTAGTAAGCAAACTAGTTTTTTTTTAACACGCTTTTATAAGTTTCACTTGTATGTAACGGAATCTTTGAACTCGATTTTTACCCACTTTAAAGGGTCAGATTAATTCAAAATTTTGCACACTTGTTTCAAGGACCGATGACAATACAATAATTTCATAATTTTGTTCCATTGTCCTGAATAACGATCAGGAATAACGATTTCTAGATTTGGCGACTACTTCATTATACCGTTTCCAGATTTGGCGACTGATTCCATATACCATTGCCATATTTGATGACTAATTCTAAATACCATACCCAGATTTGGTGACTACTTCTAGATCTCATTTCGATTTGGCGACTAAAAGATTAAGAGTAACCAAAAAAGCGAAAAGGTTTTTTTGCGTCAGCAATTTCTTACCATAACATAAACAATTGTCCAGTCTTTCTGAAAATGGAAATAATAATAATAATAAAAAAGGACTCGTGCATGTAAAAAAAAATGTTCTAACTCGGGGATGGGCAAACTTTTTCGGTCACGGGCCAAAAAAAAAAAAAGTGTATGAATAAATGATAGTTTAAGAAACTAAAAATACATGCTTTCAGAGATAGAATTAAAAAAATGAAAAATAAATTACAGTTTAAAAAAACTAAAAAGCACGCTTTTATAATCGAACTAAAAAGTAAAAAAATTATTCTTAATATAAGATAAAATGATTTACGAGAAAATTAATATAGAGAATACATAAAAAAAATCGTGTTTTTTAGTTTTTTTAAACTATAATTTATTTGGTTTATGCGTCTGTTTATCACAACTCGTTTGAAAAGCTCGATTTCATTGGCTTGGAATTGAAAAAAAAATGAAATTTGAGTGATCTTATTCCAAAAATTCAATGCTATTTTAAATGCACATACGATAGACAGGTTATGTTATAATAATAATATACAGCAGTTGAAGAAACTCAATCGAAAATAAAAGTACTTATCGTATTTTAAAGAAACATTTAATTTCGCATAAAAAAATTTCGAATATATATATATACTCTAACAGATTTTCTGTTATTTTTAATAAATAGGGAAGTGCTAATATTATGTTAAGCACGCATAATCATGAAAGCATTTCTATTAGCAGCCTTTATTATTGCCTCCAAGCGACATGGCAAATATTCGACTAATTTATTAGTCATATGTGGATGTGTTTTATACGTATATACTCCATTATTTTTGCAAAACAAGTTTTAATGATCCTTGCTCGTTGCTTTATGTTTTTGCTTGCCTTTTCGAGTATAGGTCTTTTATACTTTCAACGACAATGTTGTCTGAGGACTGGGAAAGAGAATGAGTTGTTTCCAGTTATAAAGATACCATATTTTCATATTATGTAACATATTTTTCGGGTTATTGCCTTGCTGGTATGTGAAATTTTTAGCTTAATGAGGTAGAAATTTTTTTCTCAGATTCTTGTTAACTATATCTAAATAAACTATGATTCGTAATCCCCTCCATGAAAATAAGTTTTCCAACTCTTCTGGCTTCCATATAACCACAACCTTTACCAGAGCCGCCTCTGTTTTTGGCAGTTGGACGTAATGTTTTTGCAGCGTTTGATTTCTCCTAAAAACAGTACGACGAAAATTGTTACAAATAGTAGTAAGGGTTCTAATTGTTGAGAGTTTTATAAAATAACTTCGAATTATTGCATGTGGTAGTCTGGACTGCCACATATTTTACTTGAAATATTGAGTGTACCAAAACGTATAGTTTTAGTTCGAAATATCAAGAGTTTTTCTAGGGGCTGAGCATATACTTCGAATTAGCGAGAGGTTCGTACTACCGAAGTTTGAACTAGCGATAGTCGACTGTATATTAAACTTCCTCTCATCACTAAACATGGTATTTTTAAAGACCAAAGATTTTTAAAGATTTGATATGACCAACATTTTTGATGAAATTTTCATGATCTGAGCACAAATACGCTAATGATTGCAGAAGTTTCTGTGACAAGTTAAATGGCCCTTACATTTCTCCCAATTTTTTTTCCCTTCTTTTTTGCTACTACACTCAAATTTTCTTTCCTTCCTCTTTCAGTTTTAATTTCAATCATTCTCTCTTATTTGTGTGAGAACTTTGAAATAATTTTCTGGACACACATGAGTCGTCATATAATATCCGAGTTTTAAATCTGAATCCATGCTCGAAAGGGTTGTGCAAAAACAAAATGATAAGCAAGGATCATTTAAGAGCAAGAAGAATGGCTTAATATCTTCAGACATAACTCAAAAATTAGTCAAATTGCGTTGAAAATTATATTTGTAGAAAAAGTAGAGTTGCATTCTTAAGTTTTGGAACCACTGAAGTTATTGTTAACTGTTATTAACTGTTATTTAAGTATTGTTTTTACTTTAAAAAATAAATTACCTTAAAATCCGGAGTATAACGCGCCCCAGGGTTTCACGCGCACCTATACTTTCAAGCTGCATTTTTTAATTTTTACGTATATTCGCTGTATAACGCGCATCCCTTTTTTTACGAAGAAATCTGAAATGTTCTTATGTTTTGAAGAGTCATTTATTGGAGTTATTATCCTAGACCAGAAGTGGCGAACCTTTATGGATCAATGTGCCATTTTTTCTAAAGAAAAGTTTAATGAGGTATAGACATGCCATCAAATAATTTTGGCTTGTGATTATTGGGAAAATAATAAAACTAAATACTAATAACTCAAAATTCTTTATTTACTACGAAAAAATACATTTTGCGCTGTATAGTACTAAATGTTTTAGTTATACGTGTAATTCAAATTAAAGTAATATTAGTGTGACTTCTGTAGTTGCAGATTAGATGACAAATTATATTAGGACTGTAAGATGTTTTTAAGCAAGTCTTTAATGTTATTCATCTTTGTAAATAGTGACTCTCTCAGGCATAGGTAGATAAAATATGGTTAAAATAGCACCAGCCAGCTTCTTCGAACAGTTAAATGTATCTAGAATCCGTTTTACAGGCGATGCTCTACATACCACTGTTCCAGAATATAAAAAACACACATCTTTGTCACCTTTGCCAATCATGCCATATTTCTTTGTCCACCAAGTTTCATATTCTCTGCTATACTTAACCATGCATATTGCTAACCCTGTTAAATAACGGTTAAAAATCGTAAATATAACACAAATAAACTTTAAAATACAGTTATGTGTCAAAGAAATTGACTATGCTATGCGTAGACAAACTTGCATCATTAGCAATTATAGTCAACGACGTAAGTAAGGCAACACACTAACAAACGAGTGCACTCCCCGCCATATCACGACCAATAACACGCGTTTGTTCGTTATACTTCATTGTGAACCGTTATTTTGAACTAAAATGCAAACCATTTTGATCAGTGGCCTGCCCAAAATATTGTGATGCATGCCATCAATGGCACGCGTGCCACTGGTTCGCCATCCTTGTCCTAGACTTTCGAAAAATATAATACTTTTAGAATTACAGCTCTTTTGGTCCATAAGGCATGTCATTTTCTTTTAAATAAACAGTATTTCTATGAGTATAAAAGTAAATTTTTTTTTATGTTCATCTCTTGTTTTTTTAAAGCTATCGTTTTAATACCTGGCGTATAACCGCGCACCCTTAAATTTCGATCTTATTTTTTGTGTTAAAAGTGCGCACTATACGCCGGATTTTACGGTAGTCAAAAATCTTTAGAAATAATGCAATAAATTTCAACTTATCCTTGATAACGATGTCATTTTTTTATAAATTTGATTTCGCCATTTCTTATGGATTTTGGAGGAAATTTCTTTTATTAAATTTGCTTTTTTTAAAAAAAAAAGTGCTATGGCATTGAAAAATCAAACTAACACCTGACTTCTTTCATCATCTCAGCAAACATAGTTATTTCCGTCTGAAACATGTTTACAATTAAGATTACAGTAATGAGTTATACTTTGTGAAGATTTCCTAAGCAAGTACTTATAATTTGCAGCACGTTTCCTTATTGCAATTAAAGATTTAGACAGTTGATTCTTTCTTTTCCTTCAAATTCGACATTAAAAAAAATTGAAATGCTTGATAATATATATTTCTACTATTAAAAAAACGCGTAAAAAGAGTACATAAAAATTAAGTACCTCTAAAATAAGTAAAAAATAAAAATGAATGCATACATTTTTTTTAATGCTTCAACGATCGAAAAACTCATGTTAATTCCTTCAAAGGAACATGTTTGATTTAATAGGCACTTCTAGAAAGTTCTGACAAAAGTATCTTCAACGCTAAAAATTCCTTAAAAACAGTATTCGAAGTACTATATATAACATAATAATTTCATTAATTATGTATAGATGGATTGAAATACATATTTATATGGTGACAGAGTGTTTTTTTGTATGTATACAGGAAAATTCCCATTGAATAAATCTTGTAGACGAGATATTGTAAAAATAATAACTTTCATCAAAGGCTGATGAAAGCTCTATATCTTGTATTTCAGAAGCTTTTATTTAACATGCAATGTAATTTGTTCGGGTGGAATATTTGAACTCGATTTTTACCTACTTTAAAAGGTCAAATTAATTCAAAATTTTGCACACTTGTCAAGGATCGATGACAATACAATAAATTAAAAATTTGCTCCGATATAGCAATTAGTTAAAATGATACTAATTAAAAATGTTAAGATGTGCGAATAGTAGCTGACTTTCAAACTAACTTTTAAACACGTACTCGTTCTACAGAAGCACTATTTATGCAAATTTTATTATCAACGCCGCTGACCAATCACAAAATTTTAGATTTTTTCTTATGTGTTAAATCACTTCGGTGGATTAATTTAAGTTTTTTAATAATTTCAATATTTTTTCTCTTTTTTTAAAAAATTTTTTTCTTGATGCTGTAATAAATTTATTTATACATAATGTAAAGTTAGTAAAAACGGGCCGTAAGAAGTTGAATTTAGCTGAAAAGGAGCTCCAAGAACGATATCATGATGTTATAGATTTCTCCAGTAATTTACAGAAGCATCTATATGGTTGCCAAGTCTCCAAATGAAAATGCAGAGATGTAGACTTGAAATTTGTTTTTTTCGTGCCTACATTGAAATTTTTTTTTACAATTTGAGCAATAAGAATGAACAGTTGCATAATCTGTTCAATGGGGGTTACTTCACCGTTAGATGGACAGGGGGTACTCTCCTTAGTTTTTGTGAAATATCTTTTAATTTCTTAGATACGTGTGATTAACATGTTCTTAGACATGCCGATTTATTGTAAACATATAAAAAAAAAACTACGTTCGTCTTCTTATTTATTTTTACAGATAGCTCGCATTTTATAAGACAATGCAATATCTTTTTTGGTTATTCTATTTTTGAATTTCTAATATGCTAATATTAAGTCGTGTTATCGAAACAAGTAACCTCCTAAGTGACTGATATTTTAATGCTATACTAAAGTTGAGAACAACTACAAAAATAATGCAAGCTTCTTTATATTTTTAACTCTATATATCCTGTAAGGTATAATAGCATAACTGGGTGTACAGAAATTAAATTAAGTTTGTAAATGTATTAAACATACAAGTTGTACAATACAACTCTTAGATTTGTAGTGTAAAGTCTCACTTATAAATCTCATGAGAACTCCGTCTTATGCCCCCTTATCTTGATGTATATCTTCCATTTTATTAAAAATGACTATATACAAATAAAAATACAAGGAAAGAAATTTTAGCAAAAATTTTTTTTATTTCAAAGAGTTTTTACCAAAATTATACTTATTTTGTTCTTTATTGTTAAGAATTTTAAGTTCTTGTACATTAATTTAAATGTGATATTTTATAAATATTTTAAAAAACGGCAAAATAATATTTAAATAAAATAAAATTCATTATTTTTTAGATTTTCAACTACTAATTAAATGTGTTAGTTATTTGGATAATGGGAAAAAAGTAATGTACATCCTTTTCTCGAGATTTTAAGAAAAGATATAAAAATGCATGTAACGAGTTTGATAAATTCTTTAGTTTGTTAAAAACGTAAATAGTTCATACATTCAATAATTTTACTGCATTATCAGTATACTTTCTTGCAAAAATAAGTACACTAGAATTTTTTCACTGATTTTTATTTAAATTCTATTCTGTGTTTTACCTATAACTGAAGCATTCAATTGCATTTTCAAAATTTCCGGAAGTATGCATTAATTGTTTAATTCTTTTTTTTAAAAAAAGTAATCATCGCTTTAGAATGTTTTTATTACCTTTTGCTTAATAAAACAAAAAGGACTAAAATATGTTTAAATTCTATTAATGAAACTATAAAATTGTTGAAAAATGTATAAAGTTTTACATAAATGTATTTAATCCTAAAAGACAGAGATAAATACAATTATTATTATTTTAATATTATTGAAATATACTTATATCTAAAAAACAGACAAAACCCAAGTAGAATTAAAACAATTTTATTGATATGAATATGAATTACCGCATAAAAGTACAAAATTCAGAATTGAAATCAATAATATAATCTTAAAATGCATGAAGCAAAATTATAATCGTTATATATCATATATAACACTTATGATATTCATAATTAAATTTCAAATTCTAATTTTGATTATTTATTGATTAAGGTATAAATTTTTAATAAAGTCATATTTTAACCCAAAAATTATAGCTAAATTACGAAATTTTTAGGGATAAAAATTAATTTTTAACTTTCAAATTATCTCAAAAGGAAACAATTAGAGAGAAATAAATATGATAGTTTACTATTTCTTAAGTGTAAAATACATTAATAAAAATGTTATGTTTGAAATAAATTTATGGAATTTCCTTTTAAAATCTCGTAATACATTCAAAGTTATAAGCTGCCCCAATTCAATTAAACTCCCTTCAATTTCTGTTTTTTGATTATTCAAATTCGAAGTTATTGATTCTAAATAAATTAACTAAAATGAATTAAACTAGAAAATTTTTATAAAAAGTTTCTAAAGAAATTCTTGATTATCTTATCAAACTTTAAATACTTTTTTCAATATGTATTTATAAAAGAATTACTTACAAAAAGGTTTAAACTTTTTTCTGAATTTTTTCAAATGTTTGTGTTTTATTTTCTTCTTTTTATCTCGGCGAACATTTTTACTATCACTTCTAGAAATTGTAGGCACTATATCGTCTTTTCCACTAACCGAATTTCCAGACCAACTTCTATAATGTTCAACGGAGTCCTTTACATCTTCATCTGATATCATAATCCAAGAAATGTCATCTATGTCACATCTTCTAGTTTTTCCCATTGTGGAAGAAATAGTACCATCGGCAGATGAATACAAGCAGCGACTTAATTCAGGGTCTTCTTCATATATGAACTCCAAATCAGGCACAAACCAAAATTTTTTCTTCATTTCCCGCCATTCGTTCCGCTGCTGGATATATAAATATCGATGTTGTAAAAAGTAGGATCCATCGGGCAAAATAGCGTTGTTTCTGCACATATTTGCACGCTGTGAAACATGTTTACATAACGGTCTCCTTTCCAAGCTCCATTTTATTTCGGGTCCTTGGTCTTTTGGGTAGAAGTCGTAAACCTGGATTCTGTCATATCTTCCGGAAGAAATAAGGGATTTTCTTGTAATAATATCCATAATGTTCTTCTTAAAGTTGATTTTGAGAGTTATCAATAATTTGTCAACTTCAAATTGTATTGGAATAAACTTGTCCCTTTTTTATATATACTGTTAAAAGCTGAAAAGTTAAAAATGCATTCATTTTTTTCCCTAAATGACAAGTAATATCTTATTCGATAGGTAATTTTTTGCTAACATTGTAATCTAGTTTTTTGAGCTATAATGCATTTGTGATAATGATTGGCAGTTAATGCTGTTTTATCTCGAGTGCTGTTTTTTGTTTACTTTTTTATTTCAATCTGCTTTTATGAAAATTATCTCAATGTTCGATTAGCATTCATTGTTTCAAAATTCTGTTATCAATTTTAGAACACAAACGATTAAAGTTTTTTCTCATATGTTCGACATTTTTAATGGCTTATCGATAAATCGATGATATTTTTCTTCACTGTGAAAATTTTGTATGTAATTTGAATCTTTTATTTTAGAAAAGCAATTTCCATACTTCATGATTATTTATAAAAAGGGGAGAAACGCGATTTTCTCTTTTAAAATTTGTATCATAAATTCCATTTTACTTACGGATCTTTAAAACTTCATCCCTTACTTTAAAATTATATTAAGCGATAACAAATAAATTCAATACATTAAGAGATAAAAAAAAATGTAAAAATATCTTGTTTTATTTCGTAATCTTCCTTCTAAAATAGACTATCCGGAAAATTCTCCAGATGAAAAAGCTCTATGACTTATTTAATTGCCCATAAAAAAAAGTCAATGAACGCTTTTAAAGTATAAAGATTGTTCTACGGTACTGCTTGCGAAACTTTATTCTGGAATTTGAACAATTATATCCATTAACAGATATCACGGAATTTCCTGTTTGATAAAGGTTATCTTATTCGCAAAAGAGTTAACAATCTGAAATAACAGTTTGACTCTTTTCATAAAGTATTTTTCTCAAGCACATTTTATTTTCTCTGAGACAAGATAATATGTAGTTACAGATTTAGGCTTACACGGGTCTAGGGCGGCAAAAATTCGAAATCGATTTTGTTTTTTAGTAACTGTAAGACCGAATTTTAATGCTTCTTTTCTTGTTTTGACAACCTCAAGATGTCAATACTAAAAGGGTAGAATTATATTCTAAAATAATTAATCGTTTAAGTAGTAAAATTTAAAAACAAATAGGCACGTTAAATATAGTATTTATCTATTGACGTTAGATTTTTCATAAATTTTTCTTAAGGCTGTCTTCGGTAAAAGTACGAGAGCTTGAACTAAACGCGAAGCACATTTTTAGACAGAAAAATGCCTCAATTTCCATGGAAATTTGCAATATTATAGCTCGTACCTCTGTTAACAATATAGTGTTTTTAAAATCTTCAAAATATTCCATGAATTCTTTCTTTTTCGTTTTAATAGGTGAAGGCATAGTCCATTTAACATAACGGTATAGGAGAAAAAACGCGAAACACATTTTACACCAGAAAAAATGATTCAACTCGATTAAAAATGGGAAGTATGATAAAAAATGCTGCTCTCTAAAGGATAGTGAAGCCAAAATATCCTATAAAATGTTCATTTTTTATATCTGAAAAAATGTTCCAAATTTGGGTTCTATCTTTAACATTAACAGAAAACAGCCTTAAGAAATCTAAATGTACATTTGCTTTGCCTCATCATTATAACACAAAATATATATTCATCATATTTAATTATACCTTTGTCAGGCTATTCGAAAAACTTTATTATTATTTCTTTAATCTCCTAATAAAATTTTATTGTTTTTCGTAATGTGAGGCGTTTTTCAGAGTACCATGATCAATTTAGAAAGATCGTACTAGAACTTAGAAAATCACAAAAATATAAAGAAATAGGCCTCGAAACTTTTATGATTATTTTTATGATTTATAGAACTTGAATGATTTATTTCTTAATTGAAAGCAATTAATTCTAAAAATTGTGTGTTTAGTTGCTATACCAAACACATACACGTAAATCATATCTAAATTCAACACTTAAATTTAATTCGAATCCATTATTACTATTCGTATTATTATTATATAAGAGCTTTGGCTTAGGGCCCCATAGATCCTAAATCCGTCACTGATAACATGGATGTCTGTATGAGTCTGGTAATGCAAATGAATATTGGGTGCCCCTTTCACCCCCAAATTGCTTCCTTTGAAATTTAAACCCTTATTCCATAAAAATAGTTTCCAAAAATAAATTATTGAATCAAAACTAACAAACAGTTTATATATGTTTTGAATAAATTTAAATTATCCTCTTAGATGTTTTACATAAAATGAATAGATACTAGTGCGGAATATGATTTTCCTTTGATTTCATTTGTGAAATAACTATTAAATGTTTTTATAATTTATTCTTTATAATGTTATAATTTGACTCATAATTTTTTTTTTACATATTTTGCTAACAATCATTAATCTTACTTTGGCTTTATAATTTTTTTCCCGTTTTGTGCAAATTTCATTAATATTATTTTAATTTTAAAGTTACTTATTCTTAGTTATTTTATTAATGCGTGATTATTTGAAAAATAATCATGTATATTGATTTACTAATTGGTAGTTTCATAAGATGTGCATTGTTCAAAACTATATGTATAATGATTAATAATGTATTTCACAATGATTTCAGTTTTTTTTCTCTATGTACCGTTCACTCACAAGAATTGGTCTATTATGTATCTTTCATCATGACTAGAATTCGAAGGAACTTTTAATACTGTATCTCTAATGAGAAAATTTCATTCATGGCGTTGGGAATTGATGTTAGTTGTGGTCATGTTTTTCACATACTTCTATAATTATAGTACCTTGAATATTATAAAATTAAAATTATGAATTTACATAAAGTTGATATAACCCGTGACTATATAAATTTGTAATCAAGAATTAATTAAACTGGATTCTAAAACGCCAATTTAAGAATGGGTTTTCTGATTTAGTATGATTTCTAAGCATTGTATAAGTGAATGATTTTCCTTATAATTATACCGAGAGTAAATTACATCGTATTCACGAAATAATTTAATCCCACGTAAAATTTTGGTATATTTTGAGTATATTTAGAATTATATAACTATTGCAAAATATAAATTGTACACAAACATTTTAAAATGACAATGACAGAGAGAAAACAGCCAACTGTGCACAAACTAAAACGGTTAGCTCAATGTTCGCTAAGATCAAAATAATAATGACTATTTTTGTAGCTAATTACTTGCTGTTTTAAATGCCATGAAATAATAAAATATACCCAAATAAAAAAATGTTTCAAGACTTATTTTTTTTTTACTTAAGAATAATGAAATAAATTTTGATATTTTTTCGTATTTACTGGTGTACTATTTCACATAAGGATGCATTTCCTTTATACCTATTATTTGCGTATTCAAAATACAGTACCATGCAATTTCGGAATATATTTTGTTATTATTCGAAATATATTTTAAAAAAATTGTAGAGTATATTTCTCTCTCTTATCTTTGTATATATATATATATATATATATATATATATATATATGTGTTGTGTGTGTGTATATATATATGTATATATATATATACATATATATATATATGTATGTGTGTGTGTATGTGTGTGTGTGTATATGTGTATGTGTGTGTTGGTGAGTGTATTTTATCGTTAAAGTGTGAAATCCGTTATTTCATAGAATAACTAGGTATTTCATGAAATAACTAGACACACACAAGTCAGTTAAAGTATATAATATTATAGAATTCTACTCTTTAACTAGGTATTCTATAGAATAACGATTACTTGATCGTTAAAGTATGAAATACAGCCTATGGTTTGAACTTCAAAGCAGAGACTTAAAAATTCTCTGAGAAAAAAATGACGAATTTAAAAATTTTAAAATACCTTAAAAACAGGAATTGGGGAGAAGAAATAGGATTATTGCAATGAATTTATATGTGCAGAAAGCTCATAGGGATATCTATCGAATCAGGCAAGTACGGATGACCAAGGTGGCCTAGGATTTGAGGTATAAAGGAAAAGTCCTGTGGGGGGAGGAAGAAGGTCAATTTCTTGTATATCTCGCGATATGACGTAATACCATTGAACCTCCAAATATCAAGACCCTGTCTCAATTCCAATGGGGGACATTTTTATCCCCGTAGGAATAACATGGGAACATATGATATTTTAGGCTGGAGCCACCCTAGGCCTACCAAAAGAGGTCTAAGTAGATAAATGGATGGGTCTCGCCGAGGGGAACCTGTGCTTCACACACACACAAATCTCAAAGTAGAGACTCAAATACATACAGGTTTAAAAAAAATTTAAAAGTTTAAAACGTTGAAAAAAGTACAAGGAATGGCCCTATGAGCAAGAAATTTGGTGAGAGTGTACAATGGAGGCAGAGGAATCGAATGAGCCAGATCCGAGCGGACTGAGAGGCTCAGGTGTCGAGCTATTGGTAAAATACTGTCCAGGGGAAGGGAGGCACCTGGGAGAGGAGGTCGAGTCCTTGTACTTCCAAACCAAACAGGTAGTACTATCGATCCCCCAAATGTTAACCCCATATCATCAAAAAAATGGTACCATAGGATTAACATGGGGATTGATACTTTTATTGTGTAAGCCCTCTCATGCCCAAAGCAGGTCATCATTACCAAAAAACTATGAAGGGGTGGGGACAGGCCAGATGTTACACATCCAAAATAATTATAAAATAACTTTGAAATTATTTATTTTTCACTTTAACGGTCCATCATTAGTCATTTCATAGAATAACTAGTTATTTCATAAAATAACTAGGTAAAGTATGAAATATTTAATCTATTATATACTTTAACTGACGTCCAGTTATTTCATGAAATACCTAGTTATTCTATGAAATAACTGAACGCGATACACTTTAACGGTAACATATATATCAGTGACGTATTAACGGAGGAATATGTGAGAGTTGTACCCTTCCCTCTCTCCCCATTTTTTCATAAAAATGCTGCATACTAAAATTTTAAGCAAATCACTTCGGATGAAATAAAAATAATATTTTCATGCCTCCATTTCAGAAAAAAAAATTAAATTTCCAAGGCCGCACTCCCCATAAATGTTCTTTTCCCCTTGAAAATAGACAATGAAATTTAACATTAATTTTGAGATAAGAGTTGGAGAGAATCTCCCATGAAAAATATCTCGCTTCGCCCCTGATATATATGTTACCGGCACAGTATGAAATTCCGGCATTCTATAGAATGCCTAGGCATTGTATAGAATGCCGGAATTTCATACTGCATTGTATAGAATGCCTGATGTTTTTAGGCGAAGTATGAAGTATGAGAATTATTTCATACTTTGCCTAGGTATTGTATAGAATGCCTAAGGCATTGTATAGAATGACCAAAGCTGTTTAAGCAAAGTATGAAATATGGTCATGGTAAGGTTATTATATCATTGACGTACATTTCTAAAAAGTACAAATGTTATTCTGACAAAATATGGAGAGTGCCATTAAAAAAATTGTTCAAAATACGTAAAGGAAAAAGAAAATTGTACGAAACAAATTTTTTTTTCTTTTTTTATTAGGGAAATCAAAATTTTAAAATAAAAAAAAATTAACCTACTTATTGCAACATGGTAGGCTTGAATGTCATTTTGAATTACATTTCATTAGATTTTTTACGCAAAAACCATTCTTACTTTGGTATTTTGTTTTACACATTCATTTGACGAATCCTTCACCGCTTCCATTGGAATGAGCAATTGCAACTCATAGAAGAGGAATTTCATGGCCATGAATATCTTTAATTCTAAGCAAGTTCTTAGGGCACAAACTGCTGAGTGCCACTGATAATTGTACCGTATGCTATAGGTTGCCGACCCTTTCTATAGACCATGACTCCTCGAAAACTACAGCTTGCTTCTCCATTTTCGTGCAGGGAAGGAAAAAAAAACAATTTTTTGTTGAACAATTTTAAGTAAAATTGAGTATTTTTACACTCCTGAACAAACCACAATGTGCAATTGATAAGTTCTGAGCCTGAGGCACGCATTAAAAGCGTCGCACCCCTTGCCACACAATATTCGAAACGAATCGGAGATGTATTTCATACTTTGCCGGTTTATCATTAGGCATATTTTTATAGAAATCCAAAGTTTTTCATTTTTTTTCTTTCAGTATTCCAGTGCTTCTCAAAGTTTCAATATTCGCGACCCAATATTCACAATCATGATTTTCATCGCGCCCCCCTATACAATAACAATGTATTGAAGCTAAAAATAAGATGCGACTTTAACTTTTTAGGTGCCACTGGCGTATATAAATGTCTCGCTCAGCCAAAGCATTGATTTCCCCTGACGTATATATACGTCTTTCCGAAGTACGATCTTTTCTGTGCACTACTATCCATGCAATTTTGGAATGCAATAAAAGGACCTTGACAATGCTTGCGAAGGATTTACTTATTTCAGATTATTTGCTTCTTTATTCCCCCTCCCCCTAATGTATCTTATATGTACGAAACCGTATGGAAAACGGTTGGCATTGGGATACTACTAGCGTAACTTTTATTTGGCAGTTAAAAAGGACTTTTTATAAACCGTACAAATTATCAAGATAAGTGTTTTAAAAAAACTTTTTGTATATAATTTTATATATGACAATCCCATGGGGTCATTTAAATGTTCTTAACTTAGTATTGTTAAATTAATTATAAAATACATTGTGTAGCACTGATACATTTATAAGTGTAATATATCAGTGTAAATGTGTATTTTACTTTTTATTATGTCAGATTGTATTTTGATTGTTTAATTTCAGTAAATTAATTTTTTTCCAAATAATCTTATGTTTTCGACTTTTCAATATGCTCACGCCCCCTCGTAGAGTTGTCAAGCCCCCCAAGGGGGACGCGCCCCACAGTTTGAGAACCGTTGCACAGTATCTACAAGAGGAATGAAGTTTAGGTATTTATATAACCCTTTTTTGTGATAAAAAGTCAAAGCATAACAGGCATTTTGGTGCTTTTCAACATTTCTTGTGATGAAGGGACAAATGCTAATTAGTTAGGTACATTTATTAGTTTCTTTAGTATTAAATTTTTTAAAAAAAATCTACTGCCAAAATATTGCAGTGCTCGGATTCAGTGGAACACAAAAAAGATTTGGAACGGATTAATTCGACATTTCTGGGGAAAAGGTTGGTTAAGAAATTTTGCACTATATACATTGTACTATTCATTGCATAGTAGTTACTAATTATTAATCATCTCTATTCGTTATTTATATTGTAGCAAAATACCGCATTTACTCGAATCTAAGCCTCACTATTTTTCCTGTGTTAAGGTATCCGACTACGTTCGGAACAGTGATATTGCAAAAGCGCGTAAATGGATAATATTTATGATATTTAGTGTCACTTAGATTAGAATACATGTATACAATTGTTTTAAGGACATTATGACAAAAAAAGTATTTAAATACAATATTTTGGCAAAAAATTAACTTAGAATAATCTTTTTTTCCAAATGTTCTCCTTTTGTAAAATGCTTCTATTGTATTAATATTTTGCCTGGATTCATCTCAGACCTCTCTACAGAGGCTCAACTAGAATTTTTGAAATGCATAACTCGGAAGTCGGTTTATCCATGTTTTACGACAACAGAAGGGATACATTTTAAGAAAATACGCCGATAATTATTTCAAATGGTAGTAAATCTGAAAATAATTTGAATTTTTCAAAAATCATAGTTGAGCCTCTGTACAGAGGTCTGAGCTATAGACAGGCAAAATATTAATACAATAGAAGCATTTTTCACAAAAGGAGAACATTTGGAAAAAAGGTTATTCTAAGTTAATTTTTTGCCAAAATATTGTATTTAAATATTTTTTTTGTCATAATATCCTTAAAACAATTGTATACATGTATTCTAATCTAAGTGATACTAAATATCATGAAAATTATCCATTTATGCGTTTTTTTTAAATCATGGTTCCGAACGTAGTCGGATACCTTAATGCTACTAAAATTGAATGCGGCTTAGAATCGAAGGGAAAACATTTGTTGCATGGAGATAATTGAGTTTCCTACCCTTTCAAAAGGAAAAATGTAACGGTTCATTCTGTCCGCTTTGCATCCATAACATCCCATTCCGTAGTTTTTCTCCAGTACTCAGTTTATCCTAATCATCGTTGTCCTAAACATCGTATTTAAGAAATTTTTTTGTATATGCGTTCTTTTAACCACCTAAGCATCAAAGATATCGGTAATAGTATCAAAAAGAGTTCACTGAGACGTAATCATGAAAAGGGAGGCAATTTTATAAGCAGAAAAAAAGAAACGAGCCTTATACAGTAGTCGCATATGATGTGTAACATCTGACATGTTGTGGTAAATACGCAATAGTAACTTATATGCTGAAAAAAAAAATGAATCGGGTATGATTGGGATAATTTTTTCTATCGAATAACTATATCTTTAATGAAACTTTTATTTAACTAACACAAGGAGTAATGCAATTTTTTTTATCAAAAATAATTATTCTTGTTCAGTTTGGGGAAGAGCGGAGATAATAGACTTATGATAACTAAAATATGACACAGATACTTGTGATTTCAAAGTGTTCAAAAACCGTTGAAAAACAGCATCAATAACAGTACCACTGTAAGGTGTCGGAGCATTTTGATTTGTGTTCATTTCGAGCTTGAGTTAATTATTCAAAAAAGTTATGAGCGGCTCAGCTTTTGGCAAACTGATGTTAAAGAGTTAAAATCACCACTTAAAATCAGGGGAAGAGAGTGATAATTTTTTTTTAAAAAAAATAGCAGAACCATCTTCGGTACATCCTTTTATGACCGGAATTATTTTTATCTTCTAATATTAAATTCTTCTGGTTATTAATACTATATGTACCCCAATGACACTGGGAAAAATACTAAAAAAATCCCCCCCCCACCTTGGAACCAAATGTGGCCGCGGTAGCCGAGTGGTATAGATATCGGACCGTGGCTTGCCTTGTCACGTGTTCGAGCCCAGTACCACTAAAGACCCGCCGTGTAGGGCAGCGATGCACGTTAAATATGTCGAGAGCTGAAACGACCTCCCGTTGGTGTGGTGTGGTAGTTAGGAGAGAGGGGTGCCAGCTCAGGTGTCGTCCACGTCACTTGACCATGGTTCAAAATTACGTGGTCCGTCGCCAAAAGCCCTCGTGTAGCTAAACAGTGCGACGTTAATATTCAATCAATCAATCAATTGGAACCAAATTGTTACGTTGATCGGGGTTCGAGGATTTTATGCAAAACAGTCAAAGAAAAATAACAGTTTTTTAAGGTATCCGACTACGTTCGGAACCGTGATTTTAAAAAAGCGCATAAATGGATAATTTTCAAGATATTTAGTGTCATTAGTTTAGAATACATGTATATAATTGTTTAGCGGACATTTGACAAAAGTTATTTAAATACAATATTTTGGCAAAAAATTAACTTAAAACTTTTTCAATGTTTCCTTTTGTGAAAAATCCTTCTATTACAATAATATTTTGCCTGTATATAGCTCAGACCTCTCTAGAGAGGCTCAACTAGAATTTTTGAAATATATAACTTAGAAGTGGGTTTATCCGTATTTTACGACAACAGAGGGGAGCAATTTTAAGAAAAAAACGCCAATAATTATATTTTAATTGGTGGTAATTCTGAAAATAATGCGAATTTTTCAAAACTCATAGTTGAGCCTTTGTACAGAGGCCTGAGTTATATACAGGCATAATATTATTATAATAGAAGCATTTTTCACAAAAGGAGAACATTTTGAAAAAAGGTTATTCTAGAGGTAAATTTTTTGCCGAAATATTGTATTTAAATAAATTTTTTTTGTCAAAATGTCCTTAAAACAATTTTATACATGTATTCTAATCTAAATGACACTATATATCATGAAAACGATCCATATATGCGCTTTTTTAAAATCACGGTTCCGAACGTAGTCGGATACCTTAAGAGCGATGCGAATTTACTATCGGAAATCCAATTCTTTAAATACAGGATTCCGCAGCAATATTCACAGAGTAAATCTCCGAAGGTCTTCACACCTTCTACAGCAATCAAACACAATTATTAGTGTTTAAAATACACGTATGTAAAGGATAATTCACAAGCACAGCCGAGCTAATCGGTAATCAAAACAATGCTCACTAATCGCGGGTTGAATCAGGACTGACTCGTTGAGGCTATTTATAGACTCGGCGGAAATTTTCAGAAAAATCCGCACGCGTCACAGAGCGTGAAATTAGTAGAGAAATCCCCTAATTTCTAGAAGAATCTGGAGGGTCCTGAACTTGCCAACATGATCACCAATGTCACCAAATTGGTGGCAAACTTGGTCGCCAAATATGATGCCAACTTGGCTTTATCGCCAAGTTCCCATTGACGTCACTTCATGTTGCCCATTTCCGTCCCTTTTCACGAAATCACTCAGACAAATGTCCAGCAACCGAGATCAATGATGTTACACATAAAAAAAACGGAAAGAGAGCAGTGGCCACTGAAAATTTGACACGGATGAAGTAAATATGCATCGATGGCGTAAACAAAGTGATATAACTTTTGCGAATTAATATTCAACAGTCTTTTTTATATAATTCTTTTCCATTCTTCGAAATTGGATAGCACAGAAGACGACAACGCGTGGTAAATGGCGACGCTGGCACTAATTCCGAAATCAACTGTGACAATGAGAGAGAGAGAGACGAATTATTTTCTAAACATGATACTGAAGATTCGAGTAATTATATATTCATGTATGTATTTGAATGTTTTTAATACCGGCAAAATAAATTAATTATTAACTTCTTATAATTTCTCATTAATTTTTTAAAATTTTCTTAAGTTTCGTATACGTAACCTTTATACGATACCTTACGAGATATTGACCCTTTTACACAATTTTTTTGTATTTTTTCTCAAAAACGTGTAGAGAATTGAAGGCGCGGCTTAGAACCGATGACATTTTTTCACAAAAACAATTTGAGAATTGGGGGTGCAGTTTATAGTCGATGGCGGCTTAGATTCGAGTAAATTCGGTAATTATTTAGAGCAGGGGCCACACCAAACATTTTTGCAGCCCGGCCAATATATTCCCACACAACAATACATAATAAAATTTTTTAAAAAATTTCCCGAAATTGGAAAGATAGCAGCAAAAGAGATCTCAAAAGTGTCAGGATGTAAACATTAATTTGTATTTGTTCTTTTGCATATGTTTATTATCTGATGTATTATGCGAAATAAACTTACGTTTCTATGAATTTTAAATTTTTTTTGTAGCCCGCCTAAAGTTAAACCTTTTATGTTTGGCCCGAGTTAGTTTTTGAGTTTGACACCCCTGATTTAGAGCCTAAAATCATCTAACCAAAATTATATATTTTTCCCTTTTTTTCCAAAATTCCTTTAAAAAATTATTTTCTTAATATTTTTCTTCTACTAATCTATACCACAGAACATCTTTTTCGCATAGGTAAGTTCCGATAAAATTTTTTTGTTCTCTATATAACCGCTATCCACTCTATTATGTATGCACACACAAATTATGCTAAAAGCACATCAACGATATCCAGAAAGGGGAGAAGAGGGTTATATTAAGCAAAATTTTCATAAAATTTCAATCTTTATGCCTAGAAATTACGCACTTATCACTGTCCTTTCCCAGAGCAGGTTTAATTTAAAAGCAAATTGGCACTAAAAATGAGAGATAATCACAAGAAGGTTCGAGAAAAAGTGTCCTTTCGTGGGACACACCTGAGCAACAATTTTTGCATCGTGATAAGAACATTAATAATTTATTTTAATCGCGATCACTTTTCGTTCGTAAATAGCGTACACGTGTGTTACCCTGAAGCAATGGTGTTTGTTTCTGAGACCTTGATTTTTTCCCACCTTGATAGTCGAAACCCAAAATATATTGAGGTTCTTGACTGGAATGCATACACGGTCATTCTAGAAACAATATTTTTTTCGGAAGTAAAATCATCTGGAAGCAAAAAAGTGTTTTTATTAATCGTGTTGAGTTTTGTATCTGTAATTTGTTTTATTCTTTTCTTTATTCAGAAAAATTGAAATATTATATTAATAATGTCGAGGTTTTTCAATATAAATAAGATTATTTCACAGACGATCTACTTTATAATGCGAAATTAAAACTTGTATATGTTGTCTGCTTAAGAATTCCACGACACTTAACCATGGTTCAAAATTACGTGGTCCGTCGCCAAAAGCCCTCGTGTAGCTGAACAGTACGACGTTAATATTTACTCACTGCTTAAAGAATAGGATGAATAATATCTAATCAAGTGCAAATCATTTAATTAAGATCCCGCGAGATTAAGGTGGTCCCGGTAGCCTAGTGGTCAAGATAACGGACTCATGGCTATCGTGTCATGAGTTCGAACCTGGTATTACTAAAGACCCGCCGTTCACAGGGGGACGATGCACGTTAAATATCGAGGCTCATACGTCCTCCCGTTGGTGTGATGTAGAAGTTAGGAGAGAGGTGGCAACTCACAGGTGTCGTCCTCATCACTTGAGCTTCGCTCAAAATTACGAGGTCCGTCGCCAAAAGCCCTCGAGTAGATAAACAGTGCGATGTTGATATTCACTCACTCACCCGCTTGACTCGTATATGAAGGCAAAATTCCACGAAATTAAGATGTACTTTGTTATTTGCTAGTTAAGTTAGAAAAAAGATAGAAATTCGGTTTTGAAATAATTTGAATGTTTTATGTATTTGTCACAGCGTTAGAGCAGTTATCACACTAATAATAGGAAACAGGTGATCAGATATTCAAAATTACCTTATGTTTACTATAGAAGTTTCAAAAATGATAACCGTAAGTAAAGTTTGATTCCGTGTAGGAAATTTAAAGCTGAAAAATATTACCACACACACACTCAAGTCTTAATTGAAAATATTAATTTCATCAGTATTCACGGATTTTTTTTCATTAATTCTTTTCGAAATAAGCCCTTATTTTTCTAGTTTATGTAATCTTGATTTTTTTTATTCAGCTAAAATTTAAATTTTATATTTTTACTTTTTATTAAATATGTCGGGTTCTTAAAGTAGTATTGGTCAAAAATAAAAAAAGGTTTTAATTCTATGTATGGGCCAATATTAATTAATATTCTGAATGAATTCAGAAATATGTTTGTAGATGACTTTAAAAAATTTTGAGCAGATTTTGATATATTTCTAGTTTTTTTTATGATGATTCAACATCTAATGACGTTATATATATGTAACCTACATTTTCCCTGAATCGAAAATTTGTTTTTTTTCAGAATTTCAAAACCTACCTATGCGGAAACGGGGTTCTGTGGTATACAGAAGAAAGGGGGGAGGGGAATAATTTAAAAAAAAAATGTCATGCTAAATACTGTTGCAAGGGGAATGAAGTTTAGATATTTGAGTTTTTGAAGTGATAACTTCTTTAGGCGCGTTTTGCTGAAGAGTGAATTTAAGTGAAACATCACATGTTTGACTACGTGACGCTCATTCGGTTTTTCCCTGCTCCAGTCGGTAATCATGCTCGAATCGGCGATTCTCGCTCAGTATTGAATTGACAAATTTTAGGCGCGTTTTTTTTAAAATCAAAAATTTCATGCACACTTTTTTTTTTATGAAGTTTTATTTTTTTCTTTAAATATTACTGTCATGCAGCCTACAACCACTCAACTTCAGGGAGTGAACAAGAGAAGAGGAGTGCAAGCGAAAAATAATTGAAAAAAAAAATCTTTCTGTAGGAAATCGGAACAGAGAGGATTCTGGTAGTTATAAAGAATACTTCAAAGTTTGTTATCAAACTGCCGCTCTCCGTTGAGAATCAGGATCTTAACGGATTGTCTAGTAAGGTGAGTTTGATTTTTTCCATTGAACATTGTTTATGATCAGTAATGTTTAAAAATGTTACAAATGTTGATTTTCTAGCTGTATTAGAAGAAATTGTGAAAAAGTACATGGAAACGTTTAAAATCGTGGAACTATAAAAGAAATCCTTTTGAAATCCTCAGAATTTATACTTGGACTTTGCTGAGACCACAGTTGTGCAACGTAAAAACGAGGGCGAGTTGCATGATTACGCTTGCACCAACAAACAGAATGTGTAAATTCAACGCATTATGTTTTGTTGAAAGTATTACTTCATTAGATAAACTCTTTAAAGCTGCATAAATAATTATACGCCCTGTGTCAAGAAGAAGCGAAACATGGATCTATTTTTTCATTAAGTAGAAAGAGCTTTTAAGCACAAAACTGTGCCAAAAGAATTAAAATCCGAAATTTTAAGGAAGTTAATTGGCGGGAAAGTTGCCAATATTTTGATTTATATTGGGGATGACAACTAAGAGATTACGAGAAAATAAAAGTATCAATTGTGAAAAGTACGAACCCCCTCTCCTTTAGTTAGCTTAGAGAATTTTAAGAAAAGTAAACGGGTACTCAGGGCATAAGTGTTTTCCTAACCTTACACAGTATAAGGCGTTATATAAGTTGTATAAACGGTACTTACATACTATCGCAACGATATTAACGACGTTATCTGAAAGGAAGCACATGGTTACCAATTCAGCGAGTACGACATATGGGCAATCAGGGATGCCAACTTGGCGAGTTATCTTGCGTTATACAAACATATATATTATATAATCAACATAAGTAGTTTACATATAAATATTTTTAAATAGTTAGACTAATTGACATTTAAATACTATGTAATCATATCGTCGGTCTAATTATCAGACTGCGTAACTCCATCAGGGATGCTAATTTGATACAGTAGGGCTAGGCGCCAAGTTGTTGTTTATGTTAGCCAAGATAGGCGATATTATTGCAGTGTAATACATCAATATTACTTTCTGTTTTATTTTATTTTATGTTAAAATCTTGCCACCACCTCTCCCTTCGAAATCTAGTTTTATTATGAAATAAAAAAAATAGTGATTACACTGATCGAAGGAATAAATTAAAAGCGGAGCGCGCACTGAGGCATGGCGTAGACTAAACAAAAGGAAGAGTTTTGCTTCACCGCTGCTTGGCGCGATTAAGGAATCGCGCCAAAAAGCGCTTGGCGCGTTGCACTCCTATATCAAATCAATTATACCGGTGGAGTTACGCACTGATAATTAGGCCGATGATATATAAATATATAAGAACATGTGTAATTTTTAAATATTGCCCGTTACCATGAAATGCATGAAAACAAATTCACCGATGAATGGGCACGAAAAAGAGAACTACTTAACGCTCCGCATGCGAAAATATCGTGAAAGAAACCGTAGTACATCCGAACAATTGGCTTCTTTTGTCCAGAATAAATTATAAGATTTCCCTTCTATCGTGTGGTCAAAACCACACATACAATTTTTTTATGGTTATAAGTTTAGAGTAATTTTTGTCAAAAGAAACAGCATTTTAGTACTTTTTAACAATTACTATGATGAGAAGAAAAAACATTTATTGAACTGAACAAAACTCAATGGCGCAACAACCCAGGAGACCAAGGCCTGCTGTGCCTACATCAGTTTACGTGACCTCAGGCGCTGGGGTGCATGTATAGATGTTCGATCAAGTGGTCAGTCTGACTCGAAACCCTGCATTGTTCAGTTCTCGAGCAAGCTTGGTTCTCATTTATCGACCCACTGAAGGGATGAAAGGCTGAATCGACCTTGCCCAGCCTGGGATTTTAACTTCGGACCTGTGGCTTGGAAGCGCGATACGCTATCACTCAGCAACTGAGCTTCCCAAAGCATTTATTACTAGGATGGAAACTTCAGGTACAATTTACGCCTTCGTTATTGCTTAATTTTTTAAGAAATAAAAATTTACAGTCGAAATTACAGTACACCATACAGCGGAAGATGAAAACTGTTAGGATCGGATTGCGAGGTTCGGCGATTGGGAAGAGAGGTGAGTTATGAAATGTTGAAATGTACATTGTACTACTATCGCTCTACATAGTACTTACTTATCAGTAATCAGTCAGCCGAGATAGATTGATTTATTTAGGTCAATTGCAATATATACACATATAAAGAAAGATTTATCTGTAGAAATTACCTTCGATTTTATTATTCACAAACTTACAAGTAAGAAAGCGCGGAGAGAGAGAGAGAGGGGACATTTTAATTTAATATTTTTCCAATGAATTATTACAATGCATGCAATTGGCAAATTATTAAGTGTTTGATATTAAAATGGAATGCTTAAATTATTTCATAATACTTCCTTCTCTCAAAAAATAGATAAACTCTTAAACAATAAAACAAGTAAGAAATAAAATTTGAATCCTTTATGCTTTTAGTTTTCATCAATACGATTAGTAAGTCTATCAACTAATTAACAAGGTTTTTAAAAGATCAAGAATTGTTAACACTGTAATGAATTAAAATATCCCTTAGGCTTTCTGGCAAACAGAATGAATTGAGGATTCTTATGAATACATTTCTTTTATAACTTCTTATAAATATCTCCTTATTTATTTTACCAACTAGAGCCATGCATTTTTTTTTCTTTTTGATAAAGATATCTTCAAAGAATTCAAAACCTTTTTGTTTGCCTTTTTCAACTTTTTTCTTTGTGGCATCAATGATATTTTTTAAAGCTCAAAGTTTCGTTAGTTTCAGCTATAATGCTTTCACTCCACAATTTTATTGAAGTTATTTCAAGAGAGAGATTGCTTAATTGTTTATTAACTTCATTTTGAAGCTACAGAAGAGGTATGCGTGACGGTCCTCTCATTTTAAAAACATGCTCAAAGGTCAAGTATTTCAACTAAAAATTTCACACCTCGCCAACGAGATGGCTTTGAGATCTATACATTTAATGGGTATCAACCCTTCTACACACCATGCCTTTATTGGCACTAAGATCCGACAGAAGTAATGCAGACCAGAGTTAGCGACTTGGAGTGCAGCCACCTCGAGAAGAAAGAAAGTGTGACTTCGTGAAGGGAAGCGTTAACAGTCCCACAGCTGATTACCAAAAGACATTTTATTTCTAGAATTAAATAATTAATAACTACAATTTTAATTTTACAATATTAAAGAATACAGCCTTTCGCTGTGGAAAAATTCTTGTTCAAAGTTCATTTTAAGGTATGCCCAGCCTTTGCGTCGCTGACTCCGAAATCCATAGTTCACTTTTCGCCAAAGTTCTTTAACCGTCAAAGTTCATGCGTAGGTCTTTGAGCACGACTGCTTCCGCAAACTCAAAATTTGGGAGCGAAGATTCCACCAATTCATGGAGCTCGAGAAAGTCCCTCTCTGATTCTGAGCCGACCCCTTTAAACTCCATGGGTGGGTCACTTTCACTCCCCTCGTCGCCTCTCATTGGCGGGTGCCACATACCACACATTTGCACCCGACTGTCCCGATTGTAGGTGGCCGCGGTAGCCGAGTGGTATAGGTATCGGATCGTGGCTTGCCTTGTCACGAGTTCGAGCCCAGTACCACTAAAGACCCGCCGTGTAGTGGATGGCAGTCTATTTTTGGGCATCTGGACTGATACAGTCCTCAATCCCATATCTTTAAGAGTCTTTGAAGTGGGGCTTGACTTTCGTGGAATTACACAGTCTGCGATGTAGCATGACCCGCCGTGTAGGGCAGCGATGCACGTTAAATCTGTCGAGAGCTGAAACATCCTCCCGTTGGTGTGGTGTGGTAGTTAGGAGAGGGGGTGCCAGCTCAGGTGTCGTCTACATCACTTGGCCATGGTTCAAAATTACGTGGTCCGTCGCCAAAAGCCCTCGTGTAGCTGAACAGTGCGACGTGAATATTCAATCAATCAGTCCCGATTGTAGTCCCACTCCATTGGTGCATGTGAAAACGGCCAGCAGTTTGATCCCTACTCCGAAACGGGCTTGTGTGCTACATCTGGAGGCTATAACGTATCCTGTCATATTTTCATTGAGTGTAGTCTTGCCGCAAGTACTCTCTATTGGCTGCATCCATATGTGAGGGGAACTCAACACAAAGGGACTATAACTCGTAGCTTCACTCTATTGAGTGTTTGGACTAACAGTTGTCTGTAAGTTGGGAAGAAAGAAAGGGAGTGGCGATTTCAAAAACATTCTCCGAGACAGCTCGCACGTGTAATGCCCCCGTGCGTTAGGGAAGAACAACCGGTGCCTTTTATGGAGAAACTATGTCCCATTTGGACAACTGACCCTCTATACGTCAATCTTGACATGTATAGATGGGAAGAGTTCCGCTATTGACCAGACGTTACAAGAGTTATATAATCAAAACTTTTAATTTCATCCTGTAAATAACACTTGAAGCCTTTATTAGATTAATTTCAATAAGCTTTTACGATTTCTGGCATTCAATATTTTCAAATCGTATTCAAAACATCTTAAAGTATGGAATCATAAGGTATTTTGGCATGATCAAAAGACGAGATTTTTAAAAATGTTCTGGGAAAACTTTTAATGTTTCAAGTTTCTTTAAGTAAGCTCTTCATCAAATCTTTCTAACCCGAAATACATTTCTGAAGAATTTACAAAAAAATTCTTCAGCTTTCTTATTTTAATACTAAAGCAAATAACATTGTTCACCTTTAATTTGTAATATTTGTTTAGTTTATAAAAATTGTATAACTACATATGCATATTAAATATTTTGTTTTTCATAACTTTTTATTTTTTAAAAATGCATTGAGAAGAAATATACATTTTTTAAATTTTATAATTTCCAGAACTTGGTAACGGCGTTTCTTTTTCAAGAAAGTAAGTCCCTAATCAGCACTCACTTTATATTCGGAATTTTACTGATGCATTAAGTTTTTCTCCTATTCATCATATGCATGTGTCAAGCTTTCATCCATTTACGAAGAAATTTTCCTCATTTTTTGATGTTGTAGAAGTTGTGATTTTTTAAAAATTTTAAATGAAGTGGTTTATAGGTATGATAGGTGAGAAGGTATGATAGGTGATGTGGCAGTTCAAATTAACTGACACAATGGAGAATTTTCTAGAACCAGCCGTCTATTCCAAGCAACAGAATGAGTGAGTTATTTTCCCAATCTCTTTGGTTTTTGTTAAAGACCACCAATATATTGAAATGACGTCGAGCAAAAAGTTCTTGTTTACTTTTTAATAGCTCTTGCACCGCTCATCCAGCATAGAGATTAGCGAAATTAACTGTGCCGTAGGCCCTGGGTTCAAATCTCGGAGAAGGTGGATGTAGTGTCTTCGTGGCATGAGGGTACTCTAAATATTCGTCGAGCCGCAAGTCTTTTCGTGAGGTTGGTGGAAGGGGAAGAGAGGTGGGAGGCCCCGACCACCTCCAGGGTGTTCTTCCTCAAAATTGGAGTGGAAACGAGCCAAAACGTACTGTCATCTGCATTGTGCTCAAGGCTTCGGCTAACAACATGTGTATAATCTAGCCCTTTGCCATGATGAATTTATGGGCCTCGATCTGGCACATACCGATCAGATGGCATAAGTAACAACAACAATAGCTCTTGCATATTGTCTTCAAACGCCCGATAAGCATTTTTATTTTAAATAAGACACGATACATTTAAATTTAAATAACCTGAAGTTTTTTTTAGTTGTGACTAAGTTAAAGAAAAACAATGTAATAGCGAATAATGTGATGAAAGTCCTGTTCTTATGTTTATCTTTAACCCTTATAGGGCTATGAGGTTGCTAAGAGTAAATATTAGTATACAACTGCAATTTTAGTTTGTTTAGACGTAAAATAAATAAAAACCACAAGAAAAATACATAATAATATGCAGTTTTTTGGAATTTTACGGGAATGGGATATAATTATTCCCATTGTGAATTGTTTGTCGTTATCAAGTATTTCTTTAAATATACTTCATTATAGCTAAAGATTATACTTACCGAACAAGATAAAATACGTGAGAAAATCCAGTAATATATTATTACATGACACAATAAACTAAAATAATAAGAGAGTCCACGAATGTTTTGTCATTGGCGCCAATTAATTTGACAGTTTTTTTTTAAAGGTTCCCGTTCTCGTAATTGTGTTCGGCATAAATTTTATTTTGACATACCAAAAAAGCGCCCTTTCTTTTTTTGGGAAAATGTCTTGTACTGTAAAACTTGCCTTCAAATTTTGATGAATCGGAAAAAATTTCATATACACGTTTTTTTAAAATTTTTAGATTGTTGTATTGTTTTAATTTGTATTTGAATCAGATCAAAATGAAATAAAATGTAGTATAGAGCGTTAAATGACGTTTGGGGCAATTTAATTAGCATAATTTCTTAAATCGATCACTAAACAAAACGATTAAAAAAACAAAGAAATGAGTCTTACAGTAGTCGCATATGATGTGTAACATCTGACATGTTATCGTGGTAAATACGCAAATTAACTTTTTCCTAAAAAAAATAGAAAAAAATAAATAAATAAATAAATAAGAAAAAAAGAAAAAAAAAATCGGTCGACCCAAGTTTGATTTTGGGAAAAAATTTTCTATCGAAAATTATATCTTTATTGAAAATTGTATTTAATTAACAAAAGGAATAGTGCAAATTTTTTTCAAAAATAATTTTTCTTGTTCAATTTGGGGAAGAGCGGAGACAATAGTCTTATGGGAACTAAAATATTTAAAAATATATTTATGATTTCAATAAAATATGACACATATACTTATGATGTCAAAATATTTAAAACCGTTAAAACAGCGTCAATAAAATACCACTGTTAGAGTCGAAAAAAATTTTAATTTGTGTTCATTTCGGTTGGTTCATCATTCATAAAAGCTATAGCGCTAGCTTGTGTGTGGCAAACTAAATTAAAAATTAAAAAACACCACTCACAAAATCAGGAGAAGCAGTGATTTTTTTAAAAATACAGCCACCTTGTTATATGGTAAAAGTACAAAATTCAGGAAATCTTTAATTTTTTAACCGTTTGATTGAAAAATTTATACGACCACCGAAATCACTGTTTGTTCATTTTTTAAATAAGCTTTCTGCCCACTTATGCCCCCCAATATCACTAACGTTTAAAGTCAAGCACTGGGTGCTTGATGGCTACAAGTTGGCCCCCCATGCGAGGATAGCGAAAAGACACATCCATGCACCTCATTGGTCAAATCAAGTAGCGCGTTTACGTCATCCGTTACACACATCCGTCCCTTTTCACGAAATCACTCCCAACAAATATCCAGCAACCGAGAGGAAAGATGCCACACATCAAAAATATATATATCAAATTTTACCAGAATAAAATCGTTACCGAACGAAAAACATTTGCCGTGTATTCTACACTTTATTTCAATTTTAAAAATAAAACTAGTTAAATTTTCCAAACAAACGAGAGTACCCTTTTTATCATCTGATCATAAAAGCTTGGCATATTTAGAGAAGGAAATAGGTTAAATTGTTCCGATGTTGCTAAAAACAAGATTTTTAAAACGTTTGTAACTTCCTCAATGAAACAAACATGTAAGTAACAAAAATAGAATAATGAGATTTCCGGTTTTCTAGGTGATTGAATAATGATTTAATATGTGAAGAAACGTGAAGATTAATTTCAGTGTGATACTTGAAGAGATATTTCCCATTTTCGAGTTTCCTGTATAGGTGTGATTTATCTAATTGAAAAAAAAAATTTCACTTGTTGTCAAGTAAACTATCAATGATTAATGTTGCATTTGAAAATTTTGTTGGACATCTGCCAAACTTTTTGGAAATACTATATGTTGCCAAAAGTCTACATATAACTTTTTCCGAAATAAATACTCAATATTATTATTAGGATTTTTTTCACAAAATTTTTTAATGTAATTAGTTCCATAAAAAAACACATTCCTATAAAAAAAGATTTTTAAAAATTAAAACAAAAAATTACGCATTTAAGGGCATATTTTTTGGAAATATTGAACAAGTTCTGGATAAGGCGTTTCTGTCAAGTCTAACCTAAAACTGGAATGTTTCTGATATATTTGTGCTTTACTAAATTTAATTTCCATAAATATTTCCACATTACTCTTAAGATTTGACCTTTCAAAATCCTCCGAAAAATAAAAATTCATTAACAATAATCACTTAAAAAAAATCCCATAACTTATCGTCATATATAATTAAATAATCAATATTAAAAATATTGATCAATCTTTTAAACCTTACAATTAAAATATTACTATTTAACTCTCTCTCTGCTTAAGTATTACTATTAATATAAAAATATACTTACTATTGAAATATTTAAGAAAAAAAAGAAAAATCAGTTCTGATTACATTAAATTTTTTAAAATTCGTATTTACCAATCTACAGCCCCATTTGAAAAAAATTTTTTTTAAAAACAAATTGAAAATTTTAAGTTATTTGTGTATTATATCCGATACATTGAAATGAAATTATATTGTGAAATATTCAAAATAATTCATTAAAAAAAGTCCGTTATTACGTCAGTATAACACCCCTTCCTCGCGTAATGACAATTACTAAGGTAAAACTATAAAAGGAGAACAGTCCTCCTTTTATAGGTCCTGTCCTTCCTCGAAAAGTGTCCTCCTACTTGTCCTCCTTTTCAATATTTTAAAAAAGATCTGTTAATTTCTGTATTCAGAGATGAACCAAACATGTTTCCAATATGTCGAAGAATAGTCTGAAAGAAACATTACAGGAAATAACAGTTTTCAATGGTGTATTTTGACTCCATCACAAGTAAATTGGACAGATATAGAAAACTGTGTTGATTTTTTATCAAAAGAAATGCCTTATATTAAAATCTTTGACAATGGTCTGTTTGAAGACTGAATGTATATTTAAATTATAATAAAACTGAAACAACTAGAAAATCAACATGCTGAAATTGATAAGATGGGTTGAAATACTTAACCATTTCATTAATGAACACATTCCACATGAAAATCTATTTTTTTTAATTTGCGTTGTCCTGCCCTGAAACTAATGCACCAATTGAAAAAGTCTTTTCGGTTGGTAATTTTTGGACAAGTGAGAAATCAATAGTGAATTTTGATATTTTGGCTGCAGTACTTTCAGTAAAAATGAAGGATATTTTTTGCTCCGAAATTTCCAATATATTAGAAAATAATATATTGACGAACAAAAAAATATTCATTCAATGAGAAAATACTCGTTTAAGTAAATAGTTAAAAGGGATGTATGTAAGAGTAATTAGCGTATTTTTGTTAGAATTAATAAAATGTTTCGTGTATTTACGTTGTAACATTTTCTTAAAATTTTCGTCCTCCTTTTCATTGTAAAAAAACTGGACACATTATTACAAGAGATAACCGAAAAATAATGCGTAAATGCTTATAACAGTTTGTTTGGGGCGTCGAAAATAATTGTTCTCTTCCGCGTGATGCTAAACCGAAAAAATCGAAAATGCGCTTATATCAGTTTTTTGGGGTGTCGAAATAAATTGTTGCTTCCACCAGATGCTACAACCGAAAATAATCGAAATGCGCTTATAAAGTTTGTTGGGGCGTCGAAATAAATTGTTGTCTTCCACCAGATGCTACAACCGAAAAATAATGCGTAAATGCGCTTATAACAGTTTGTTTGGGGCGTCGAAATAAATTGTTGTCTTCCACCCAATGTCAACCGAAAAATAATTAAATGCGCTTATAACAGTTTGTTTGGGCGTCGAAATAATTGTTGTCTCCAAGAGCTACAACCGAAAATAATGCGTAAATGCATAACAGTTTTTTTGTGGGGATCGAAATATTGTCTTCCAAGATGCTACACGTGCCATGAACCTACACGTGTTGGGAGAGAGAGTATCTAGAATGTTTGAAGGAAAATTCCGATGGACTTTCTGCACGTGTGCTTTGCGGATTAAGGATTCAAAGGTCTTCTGCGAATGCTAAATGAGTTGAATTTATCTTAGGAAAATAATTTACCTTGGAGATGTTTTTGATCACCGTTAGAATAAAGCATTTTTTATTGGGAAATATCCAAATCCATTTACAACACAACAATAAACAAAAGCGAGAACAATTATTAATATACACGATAAATAAATTATATGGGACGATAAAATGGCAAGAATTATTCATATTTTTCGCACTGTAACATGGTAAATATCTTCTGAGTAATTTTTTCCTCATTCGTTTTCAGAATCATGCACAAAATTTCCAGAGGTAAGTATTTAGTATAAAATATATTTTTATGTTTTATATTTTACAATATACAATCTAGTTAGATCTAACATTTTCTTAAAAAAGAATTGTAAAAGCTTGATCAGAAGTAATATAATGTAATAATGTCAGAATCAGTAATTATGCATTTTACTTACACATTATATACTAGTAGATATGTTATTTCATTAATTATTTAAAAGGATTAAAATATAGATTGGAGAATTAGTAGTTTCTTTTTCTTTATTGACTTAACTCTATATATTACTTAATAATAAATATTTTTCAGAAAATTTTACATGAGAAGTATGTATCTACCTTCAAAATGTTTTTTTGAATTTTCTTTCTTTTTCGTCTAATATCAAAACTCATAGCTAAGGTTTGATATTCGACGTCTTAAAAAATACAGAATTTTTTTTTGTATTAGATGGTAGCAATATTTTGTACTAAGCGTGAATTTTATAGAAAGATCACTTAAATATATTTTTTACAAATTAGCTAACATAGTAAGATAATACACATGCTGTAGAACAGATTATTTAAATGTCTGCTCATGGCAAACCCTTGAAAATTCTAAAGAAAAGTGTCAATTTATTTGGGAAAAAAAAATCAACAAGTTAAAAGTAGTTTTTTTTTTTTTTTGTATATTTATAAACAATATACATCTGTTTCACACCTTTCAAACCTGATGTTTAGCTTATAAAGACTATTTTGATATGTTTCGAATAAAATAGGCATTTATTAACGCATTCAAAATTCAGTTCCATTTAAACCAGATATTAAATGAAACGAGAAAGAACTTAAGTGCTTTTCTGTACAAAATGGAGTGAATATCAAATCATAATATTTTATTAGGTTACCAGTTCCTAATCAAGGCAGACGATTTTCAAATTCTCATTTTATCGAAGACCCCCGCTAAAAATAACAAGGACTCAACATTCTAACGGAGCGTAGTGTGGAAAGTTGGAGGAGTGAAGTATTATTTCAAGTGTTGTTCTTGCGTCTTAGAACTGGATTTCTTGATTATCAAATCCATCTCCAAAAAGTCCTTTTGCTGTTTCAAAACAACAGGTTCTCAGCCCTTTTTTTTGCATCTGGACCTCAACATATGCATATGTCATTTATTTAAAATTTGCATATTCAGCTTTAAGAATCTAAGGTCGAATATTGAAAACGAAATTGCAAAATAAAAGTTAAAAATAGACTGTAAATTAATATTTTTATTTCATTTTTCGGTGGAAGCTTACCTGTAGCTTGCGCCGTATCAATGATACGGGGCCCCCAAGCTACAGGAGCCCCAACATATGCAAGTACAATACCAGTAAAAGGACTCCGAAAGAATTTTGAAATGGGGCCCACTCAGAATTGGCTGTGAACAGAGTGCAAAATATTGAGTCTCTTTGGTATTGGAGAATAAAAGCCAAATTTATAATTTAAGATTTATTTTTTAATTATTTTTAATTTATTTTTGCTCTTATTTTTATTGTGTGTGTGGCAATCGCCTTTAGTAATAAGATGCCCTAAAAGTTTAATTTTGGGAACACCCAAGATACAGTTGTAAATGTTAAATTTAAAGTCATTTTAATTGTGTAGTTTTTAAGGACTTTTGTAACATGTTGCTTATAAATTATCTAATTATCCAAGAAAACTAGAATAACGCGTCTATATAAGTGTAACCAAAAAACGTATCAGTTAAAATGTTATGTTTTAGGGATTATAGTGTAGTTTCAATTGGTCAAAAAATAAAATAAAATGTTTTTTAGCCTAAATTATTTTTGATGCATTTTTCTACAATCTCATAAAATTTTAAAGCTGTAACCAAGAGTTATTATAAATTTCATATATTTTTCTTCCACATCCTAATGGCAAATAAAAACTTTAAACTTGTAACGGTCGCTCCGACGCGTCCAATTGTGTAGGAAAGACGGAAGTAAGACTAACCATATTCAAAATAACTTCAATTTATTCTTAGATAAGGAAAACAACACAAATTCAATTAACCAAGTTTAAGAGATGCATCCAAATATCAAATATGGAGAGCAATTAACGAGGTATGCGAGATACGAGAAGACTTTAATTAACCAGATCACTTACATCTAGGCAATAGCTTCTAATTCTTACCAATCTAATCTACTTTGATTCCTAGTTGACAAATTGTCAACTTTAATATTACAATAATCAGCTACGAAATATCAACGCCTCACTTTCAAGTTTAATTAATCACTGCTAGCCGTTAGCAGTCTAACCTCTCTCTCATTTCTAACCTGAAAGTTTAAACTTTATATACAAGTCTTAAATTGCATAGCCATATCTTCTTCGGGAGGACGCTTTATATAATACAAGAATTTTTTAAGACCCAATATTTCCCAAGAGGACTGGTATTTAAAGGAACGCGGATAGACTCGTCACAAACTGATTTATCCCAGAAAGAAAAAATTTAAAATTTTTCTCTTCATTTCAAATGCTTTTTTTTTATACTGTGCCAAATGCTTTGATGTTATTTTTGCTGTGAAAACATGTAACGAAAGTTGGTATGCAGTTTTAAATCAAAGCAATAATTATTTTTTTAAGGTATCCGACTACGTTCGGAACCGTGATTTTGCAAAAGCGTATAAATGGATAATATTTATGATATTTAGTGTCACTTAAATTAGAAAATGTATATAAAATTGTTTTAAGAAAATTATAATTAATTAAAAATTATTTAAGTACAATATTTTGACAAAAAAAAATGAACATATACATACATAACATACATATACACATAACATACCCATAAAAAATATTCCCCTTTTTAAAAAAAATGTTCTATTATAAAAATTTTTCCCTGTATATCCCCCAGACCTCCCTACAGAGGCTTAACTGAATTTTGAAATATATAACTTAGAAGGGGTTTATCCATATTTACGACAACAGAGGGAGCATTTTAAAACAAACGCCGATAGTTATTTCAATTGGTGGTAATTAAAAAAGGGAAATTTTTTCAAAAAATCCTAGTTGGACTCTCGGGAAAAGTTTTTACTTTATATAAGGGGCGAAATATTATTATTTTAGAAGCAATTTTATAAAAGGAGAACATTTTTAAAAAAAGATTATTCAATTTAAATTTTTTTTTCCCAAAAAATATTGTATTTACATAATTTTTTTGTCAAACTCCCCTTTAAAACTATTTTATACATGTTTTCTAATATAAGTGACATAAATATCATAAAAATTATCCATTTATGCACCTTTTTAAAATCATGGTTCCGAACGCGATACCTTAAAAATAGTTCAATTTAGAATTTATGTATTTTTTAAGAAACTTTTTCTATAGGCATTCATAAAAAAAAGTATTTTACAAATACCAATCATGTTATCACAAAACCCATACCAAATTTTGTTATATGTAGTTTGATGTATTTTGTTAAAATCATATTTCACATTTCCTGAGTGTTCACTTACTGTAGGAGGAGTGGCATTTTAAAACCATTTCCTCGATTTTAAATTTTTCTTTACAAAACTCAAATAGCTAGATTTTTTGTGTGGAATTTTGTTTAAAAAATTTTTTACTTAATGTATGTATATAGGGGGCAGCCAAATAAAATTTCGAAAACCATTAAATCAAAGATTTTTTTTATACATATAAATAGTATCATGTCCCCTTAAAACGCTAAAATGTTTGAACTCCATTTTTAAAATCAAACTTTAAATATGATAATATAAATAAACTAATTGGAATAACTATCGCGGTTTCTTAGTAAGTTTTTTCATTTTCATGTATCGTTTTATGGAGATATATATATGCACAAGCAATATATATATTATATAATTTTAAAAAAAGAAGGCTTACCATTAAGTTGTTGTTTATAAAGAAGTATGGGGGTACAGAGAGAATACGAATCGATAGAGTTGGGCTGCTGCCTTTAGTGTACTATAACCGCTGTGTGACTAATCGTTTGCTGGTAGGCGTTTTGCTTACACCATGTAAAGTGCAATGACTAGTTTCTTTTAGAATGACTATACATTTCCTGATCTATTACCTGTGTACTTAAACTTTCTTTTAGTTTCCTAATAGACCAAGTCTAAATCGTCTTCCTTTAATGTGGATTGGTTGTCCTTAAATTTCGATAAAATGAACAGTATCGAAACTAAAAGAAAACTTCGATAAATGAATTTTACTGTGGATTGATAGATTTGTTATTTCAGGAAATTGTGTTTTAGAATATTGGAATATATAACAGTTTCAGAAGCAGTCTTAACATGTACTTTGCTGTTTTCATCTTAATTGTCTTGGTCACTAAGTTTTGTCAGTTTTTAAGATTTTCGTGTTTATGAATTTTCATTTTTTAAAGATCAACTAATAAGCCAAAATTTAAGAAATCTGCATCAAATATCGGAGATTGAATTAACAGTAAATATAAGATCATATATTTAAATTTTAGAGTAAAACAAAAAGTCAAATTGATGATTTAATGCCGTAGGTTTTGAATTTGTTTTATTCACCGTACAAACAATTCTAGCCAGAGATCTAAACATTTTTCAATTCCTACTCTTAGCTCGCACTGTCTATATATATTTATTTATATATTTGTATATTTATTTATTTATCTTGGTGGAATTTTCAATCGTTAGTAAAATCTTTTAAAAAGCCTGAATTGAGCTGAAATTTTATATACGGATCTTTTTTGGATGACAATACAAAATTTAATTATAATTAAAAAAATTAAATGGTTAAAACTAATTATTTAAAAATTACAAATACAGCCTGTTGGCGACTTAGCGCCCTTTTTTTGGGACTTTTTAAAAAAACTTAAAAAGGTTTTTTTTCTCACGTGTTAAAGCATTCATTTGGGACTAAAATTTAAAAAAGGAAAATGATACTTTAAATGAAAATTTAAAAAACAAATTACCATTAATGTTGTGATTCTGTCCTATGTATATACATATTTATATTCATTGTAACTATTTAATAAAAAGTAGCTAAAATAAAAACTTTCGCTGTTGATCTAAGTAGGAATTGACTTAAAAAATATATTTTTTATATCATTTTTTTACCTTTAAGAATGCAGAAAATATTACTGTCTGTGTCAAATACATTGCAAGGTAGTCAATACTATGTGTGTGTGTAATCTATTTAAAGAATGTAAATTGCTATTCCGTGTCCTGCAATTAGTTTTGGAATAATCTCCGAATCTTGTTTTCAGAATTAAAATTATATGCGTAAGTAATATATATTTGTATTAATTCTGTGGAAATTTATATTATGATAACAATACAAAAGGGGCTCATAATATTTTTCGGAAAAACATTTCGACTCGTACTCAAACAACGATTGCGTTTAGAAGACAAATTTTGCTTGTAATGATCACGGGCTAACCAATCTACCTTTGTTGTGTAACTTTAACCATTTTTGTTTGTTTAAAGTATTTACACAGTGGAAAGAATATATCCGAATTTGACTTTTCGCTATGTGATGCCACATAAGCAATAAATTGCAATGAGTTGCAAATTTTATCATCACTTTGCCGTATAAATGTGTAAGATTAACGGTTGAAATTTAAAAAACAGATAGTACCAGCTGTTGTTTCATTCGAAGATTTTTTTTAAAGATGTCTTAAGTCATTTTATTTAACGAGAATTCTCACATTTACTACCTAAGAGGAAGAAGCTGGGCATTTCATCCCTCAAATGCAAATAAGCCCAGTGTGGCTTCAAAATGCGACATCAATAAACACTCACCATTCCCAAATGCAAATCGAAAAGTAATTTTTATCTGTTGTATTTCTGAATCCTGTGAGGCTTTTTCAAAAATCTTGTTTTTGAGAGCTATAAATTTATCTGCTTAGGAAATTGAATTAAGGCTTTCGGTAACTTAAAGAATTGATTCCTGAATTTGGAACATTTTTTAGATATAAAAGAAATGAAAAATAATTGATATTCTGGATTTACTATCATTTGAAAGCAGCATTTTTTATATCCTTTAAATAGTGTTGATTCATTTTTTCGTAAAAATGTTTTCTAGTTTTCCTATACCTTAATGTTAAATGGGCTAATGCCTTCCGTATTAAAATTAAAAGAAAGTATCTCAGAAATATTTGAAATTTTAAAACACTATATTGTTAACAGAGATACAGTTATAATTCTACAAATATCCAAGAATTGGATTTTTCTATCTGAAAATGTGGCTTTGTTTTTCAAGCTCACTTTTACCGAAAACAGCTTTAATGTTTTAGGAATTTAGTATGCGAATTTCGTTTATTCCTTAAGTCATATGATCTAATTCAAAAGCGGTTTTGAATTGTGTGAGCCATAAGGCGAAATTAGATTTTCAGACACATGTAATTTTTATAGCTGTTTTTTTTCCATATTAAATCTTTCCCCTAATTCGGTCCTTTTTATGCGGAAAAAAATGGAACAATTTAAAAATAAAAAATAATTTTTCGTTATAAAGATCTCTTTTTATCTCAATTGATATATTATAGTAATGGAATAAAAATTTGAGATAAAATATATTTATGGTACAAAAAAGTTGTTCTATAGAAAATTTTATTTAAATATATTGCTTAAGAGTCAGATTTTCTAAATTTATCGTAAGTGATTGGGTTTTGTGCAGTTGTTTTTAGGTAGTTAATTTTTCTTACCATTGCATCATTTTCTTTAACAAAAGTTGTTATGAAAATCAAAAAGTTTGTGAAATATTCCCCCGGGGGCGATACCTCACTCCTAAGTTAACTTCGGGATCTAGAGGTGTGGGATTGAATGAAAAATCAGGCGTTGTCATGATCTTAAAATGTCTTTATTAAGATAATATTTATTATTAACAATGATAATATTTATTTTATAACTTAGCGGATCTGAGGTGAGAAAACACACAATACGTATTACCAAATAAGCGCGATCTTAACCACTATATTTAACTTTCCCGTCTATTCCTAATCTCTGTTTATATCACAGTTACTAATAGATACTAGAATTATCCCACCTTAATCTCTTGTTTAATCGCAATCCTCAATATCTTTAGATTATCTCGCGTGGAATTGGATCCATCTTGACTTGATCGTTCTGTCACGGATAGCTTCACACTCAACGATGGCTTTCTTCTCTACCTTCAGTTCACGCGCTTAAACCAGACTAGCATAATCACTTCCCAATAGGTCATCCGCTTACGTTAAACTTCTGCTATTTAAAAGGTTTCTAATTTGCACGTTCACGTTTCGCTTCTGGATTTGGTTGGAAAGAATTTGCCGTTTTCGGCCCCAAAGGGCCCAAGAGGAGATTTTAGTAGAAAACGCGATGAGCCCGTCGCAAGTTATCTGTATTTATTTTATGTAGCACGAATACTTAACTTTCCTATCCTGTTGAAAAAATAGTCACTTTTTACCCGTATGAATCCAATCGACTCAGTTCGTAAAGATTTACTTTAGGTCTTACGAAATATATATTTAATATAGTTAATTTTATGTATTATTATAGAAGCTATATATATATAAAATTGTAACAAGTATCTTCATTCATAAACTTTCTTCCTCTCCCCTCCCCTATTTTAGTACCCTTGCACTTCGACCAGTCGCTTGATTATGTAAAATTTACTGAAGGTATTAAATCAAATGGAAATTACTAATGAATTTAGTTAAATCCTTATTTAAACATATAGTCATTACTATTAACAATTATTTTCTATAGTAAACAAAATTAACAATAAATAGTTACGCACTCTTGGCAGAGAAAATCTTGTTATAATACACATATCTAGTTTGAGTTTTTCTATCTTTTTTTTAAAGCCACATTCTCTCTGTATCTTCCTCGTCTAAGGTGTTCTGACATCATTCTGACTTCAACACATTGAAGTTTCACCTTTTAGAGGTATTAACATTTTGCTTATTACTACTGACATATTTCCCCTAACATTTCTATAATTCTCTTAAGTTGCTTTCCAAGTTCCTTTAGAAAAATGACGACTTTTGAAAGGCTTGTGTTCATTGTGTACGATGGATTGACATGTGTAGAAGCGACAAAACAATAATTGCAGGTAGATCAATCATATACAATAAACACACCAGTCACCTTTGTGTTCCTCATTTTTCATACATAAGTGGCAGCTAGATTATATCCGTCGTATTTACTCCATCCTTAGTTTTATTATGGAACAAAACTATGCCTTGTTTCTTATTCTTTTCTAGTGAAACTTTTTTTTTTACGTCATGATGCAAACTGGATAGTAGAATGATACTTTTATTTTTTTTAGGTATATATGACACAAGGGTCACTCTGGTTCCAGCATATCTGTCTGATCGTCAGATATTTCTGCATTAGATAAATAATATGTTAGTAATCGTTGTTTATTTCATCAGACTGGTTCCTTAGCTCTGTGAATGCTTTCTGATATCTTCCACGAGATCATGTTTACAATTCACTTTATTATATTTTATTATAAAAATGGCATAACACGTTATGTATATGTTGTGCATTATGTATCTGATTTATAGTCTAGGTTTGAATTCGAAAATAAACATTTTCCGCATCGCACTATTAAAGTAACATTATTCGGCGGCAATAATTGGTCACATATTGATACTTATCATATACAGCAACAAAATTGCAGAACAACAGGCACCGCTTAATAGCGACGTCCTTGTTTCTGAATTTCAGTATGCTAGCAAGATCTATTGACTTATTTATTAAAATGAAGTCAATCAAAAATGCTACATTAGTTTTACATACTTTTCACACATTCTATGGGTTGATTCGACCCAGATGGATAAAATGTCACTTTTTTCCCTTGATGATTTAAAACTATCTACAACTCTGAAAGCGGTACATATTAAAGGAATATATAATTTTGAGGAATGTACAAAAAGTTTCAACAATCAGAATTAAAATAAGTGGAAGATATCAAAAGATCAATTTTAGAAATGGGTCAAATCGACCCATAGAGAGTTTAACAGTTAAGTATTTTTTCCCTCACAGTTTCTCTTTCATCTTGTTGACTTTTTTAGAATCTTCTTTTCCTCTCCCCTTTTTCAGGTCACGCAACTGTTAAGAGAAATTCCGTTTGGAAAATTCGCCGATAAGGCGAACAACCTCTTTACTTAATTGCACCTAGAATTTTTTTTCAATATACTCATCAAGTTTTTTTTATCAATAATAACAGTTCATCCTTACAACATGATGGGTTTTTCGTTTGTGACATTAACTGAATTACTATCATTAACTTGTCTGCATTGCGAGATACTTAAGGTTTTTGTGTTACCTAAATTAAAAGACTTACTTGTCACTGAAAGAATTTAGTGCCAGACTTAGATGCTATTGAAAAGACTTAATAAGATAATTATCTTTTTTTACAATAGATTTTGTGTCTTTCATTGCCTTATTGTCGTAAACTACTTCTAATTTTAACGATACTTGATTTATATATTCATAATCAACTGAAGGGCATAAATATCAATAGAAAGGAATATTATACTTGTAATTGATTGGTATTCACATTAAGCGAGCTAATAGCACGTATAATTACCTTATTGCAAAATATTTTAGGCGAACTGAATTAGACAATCACAATTAAATGGTAATAATAATAATAATAATAATAACTTCCTCCCAAGATCGTACTGCTTCTGATGATTTGTATCATAGTGCTTTTTATGTTATATTAAATTGGTATACTACTAATATTATTAAAACATCGAGCAAATTATTTTATCTTATATGCCACAGCGAAAAATATTTCTAGATTCCACTTTTCTTAGATATACTGATACTCCTCACCGCACAATTTTCCGTTTTAAAAAATATTGCTGTTATTTCGATTCAATAAAGATAGAATAAAAAATAAATGAGCTGTGACCCAAAAATATAAATAATAAAGATAAAATGATTCAAAATAATTTTTTTAAAAAAATCAACATTTATGGGACACAGAATATTATGCACAAATAAAAAGTGTTACGTAAATACATTTATGGTCTGAAAGTAGAATATTGAATGCTATATACAGGGTGTTCCCGAATGCCGTGTACAAACTTGAAAAGGAGGCAGAGAGCATCGTAGGAGCCATAATTACATAGGAAAGCATGGGTGGAAAGCGATAGGTGGCGTTGTACGTGAGCTCGCAAGGTCGGCACAATGGTTTTCTCATTTCAGACATGGATAGCATGCGACGAACATGAATCGTTATACGAACGCTGAGTTGGCGGACGTCCACTTCATCAATGGTCTAGCCAACTGAAATGGACGTGTTGCTGATCGGTTGATGGGGAAAGATATCCAACAAGGCGGAAACGAATCATCAAACGTTAACTCAGGTGTATCAAAACTTGGCGGAACATGGATCTTTCAGAGTCACGATTGACGATACACCTGTCAATTCTAAAATGTACCTGGTGGCATGAATAACCATCACTGCTGATGTGATCAATGAAACGCCCGGTATTTAGGAACATGTCCAGCAATCCATGTCGTACCGGTGTTGAACGTGCATACATACCAATGGCAGCAATTTCAAGCACCTCCTGTGATCCTTTAATGTCATACTTTTAATTTATTATTGTTTTTTGTTTTTGTAATAAAGCGTTTGACACTACATTCTATATTATGGTCTTACTATCTTTGTGTCTCTTTATCTCGTTAGGGTTACGTTTCCGCCCACGTTTTCTCTACGTAATTATGACTCCTCAGGATGTTCTCTACCTCCCCTCCAAGTTTGTACACGGCATTCGGGGATACCCTGTATGTATAATATGTGCACTACAAATAAGGCAGTCGAAGAAAAATGGGGTGGAAGGTATGTATACCTGACAGTTTTAACATTATTAGAATATTAAAATTTTTGTTGCTTGTTATTACGATGACTGTGCTGTAAAGATGTATGTGTGTAATGAGAGAGAGAGAGAGAGACACGAGTTTGACGTGCTTGGTATAGAAAAGTGATAGTTCTATAACATTACGTTTTCCAAAAACCTCTTGTAATTGTGATATGAAGCAACGTGTATCAAAAATGGAAAAAAAAGTTAGTTTCTTTTTGCCAAGACCTATTAATAAGCATTTCATCAAAAGCTTAAAAAAAACACCAGAAAATATTGTGATATATAAATTAGATTAATCTAGTCATGTTTTCTCCGTGTAATCTAAGTGGTTTGGTGTCAATGACCGTGGTTTAACTGCTATTGTTCTAACTTAATCCCAACTTTACGAATGTATAATTTGATGGCAGGATTATAATCTAGTCCCGAGATCGTTATTTCATTTTCTTGAGGGTTGTCTCGTGGAATAATTAAAACTAAGGCACAATTTACAAAGATAAAGGGTGCTATTTCATAAAAAAAAGGATACTTAGAAATTTTAATAATTTTTTTTAAATGTAAAAATTTCAATATAATGTGATGAACATGATCTAGGGATTATTTTCAATGAGAGTCGTCAAACTATGGTACTTTATAATTTTTAGGTTTTCTAAATAATCAAGGTCAAGTTTTGAATTCTTTATATATTTCGTCAAATTATTTTTTAAAGCTCAGTGATTTTTTTTTACCTATGCGGGTAATTAGTTCTTCGAATGCAACTCTTAAAAAGAATCTTTCAAAAAGTATTAGTTTTACATGTTTTGGAACATATATTTGTCCACTGCCAGAGTAGAAAATTTTCACCAGAATTTTATATACTTAAAAGCAACAAAGGAGACAATCATTTTTGATGCAACTATGCATTTAAACAATTATTTGATTCTTCGTAACATAAAAATGTTCGAATTCAACAGTTTTACTCTAATATTTTCAAAATAGTCTTCTTGAATTGCCAGACGTACTTCTTCCATTGTAGGAATCAGCGTTACAACCTGACGTGCATCTAAAAAAACCAGTTTTTTTTTCGAAGATATAAATAAAATAATAACTTAATTGCAAAAAAAGTGAACAAGATTACATACCTGAACATTTCACGATTTTCTTCGTAAGATAACCTCTCAAAAGCGAAGTGCATTTTCTATATAACGAACTTTTTCTTTTGTGATTCAATTTTTTTCTCCCTATTTTCAAAGTATTTCTGAAAAAACTTCAAGTTATTCTTTCTTTAACACATTTTATGATTTTTATAAATCTTAAATTTTTTTTTATTAGATCCTAACTTGCCGAGAGCAATAGAGTTCTGGACGTTTCATCCAAGAAGTGCAACCTTTAGCCCCCACTGCCCAGTTCATTAGAAACATCTTCGATATCCTCTCAGTGGAGTTGTCCCGTATTCCCGTGTTCTAATTATAAAATAATGTATGTTTAATATTACTTGTATGCTTTAAATTATAAAATGTCCTTCTCATTAATTTTAGTATAAAATTATTTTCTTAATATTGAAAATACAGTGAATTCTTCGACATTCTTTCTTGTTTTCCTTGCAGTTTTTCTTTCTTTCTTACTTTTTTGATGGGTAAGATATATAAAATAAACATATATTAATTTAAAAAGAAGGTGTGAATGATTACTTTTTTAATATATAGTGTTTATGAATTTAAAATGTGTTTTATGTGGTTTAATGAAGAGTATATTAAAAGATGAACCTCCATATAACAAACTTTTTTTCAGCGATTAAGCGACTTCGTTATATAGAGGTCCGACTGTAATTTTATTCACTTCTTATTAGCTCTCATTTTAAAATGATTTTAACGTAAATTTGAATATCGATAAATCATTTTATACTATTTTTCACAAAAATTTCTTGAGAATTTGGGTTGCGGCTTATATTCGAATAAATACGGTACTTTAAAAAAATATTTAATGTAGTTTTTTGTCCTTCATCCGTGCGACGAATTTTAGAACCAAAATTAATTTCCTTTGAAATTTCTTTTAACAGCATAATTAAAGTGAGTTAGCGTTAAACAAATGTATGATGAAGGGAAATATCTATAATTATATATATATAAAATGGAGTAAATTAGAAAAAAAAAACAACTAATCAGTATAAAAAATAGCACGAAAAATGCACGGTTAAAAAGAAAAGCACATTCTGAAGGGGGGAAAAATAACAAGCCGATTGAAATGTTACATACCTAGCGGTGAGATATGTTGTTAAATTCTCTTGTTTTTTGAAAATCACTCTTTTTTTTCTTAATTTCAAAAATTATAATTTAACCCAATATCCAATGCATAATATTACAATCTAAGCAACTTAAAGCTCAGTAGCTGAGTGGTGGTGAATCACGCTTCCACACCACAGATCCAAAGTTCAAACTCCAGGCTGGGAAATGTTGACTCAGCCTTTCATCCCTTCACTGGGGGTTATACTGGGGGTTTCGCGTCAGACTGATTACCTGATTGGAACACTTGCTCATGCACCTCAGGGACCAGGGTCACGCATAATATGGGCACAGTAGTCCTTGGCCTTCATGGGCTGTTGCACCCCTGAGTTAAGTTAAACAACTTAAAATTTCTCTCGATGGAAGATCTTTGAAACAATTTAAAAAAAAATAGATTTAAATTAGCCAAAGAGTGTGTAACACGTTCATTCCCATTTTAATTTTAAAAAGCTGAATAAAACACATCAAACAATAAAATCCTGAATGAAACTTCTTCGCTTCTAATATTTTGATGAGAAAAATCTTTTTAAAAGCAGTAACATTCTGCATTTTTTTTTAATGTAATGCTGAAAATATAATAATAAGGAAAAAAAAACAGCGATTGACGTTATATATATTTAGACATTTTGTTTCCCTGAATTAAATGACGTCATGTTTAAATGCCTGGGATGTGACTAAGGAAAATCGAATGAAAATTTAAGAAATTTCTAGATACGCTCAATTAATTATCACATTATTTTGTAAAAACTAATAATTGCCATCAAAACATTATAACGATATATTTAGCCACAGTGATGATTATTAAAATCAAAAGAACAATGCGAGAAAAGAAAATATTATTTCATGACATGAAATACGTCAATCTAGATTGAAGATATTACAAATATCACACATGTCGGCTTTTCACTTTAGAATACAGTCAATCACTTCTATAATTTAGAAATCAAACTGTATGCATTTAAAAACGGGCCATTACAGTTTTATAGGCTGAAATCATTTTAAGATTCTAAAGTAAAAAAATCGTTTGATGATAATTGATCAATAAAATATTCGAAATGGCTTAAATACTTTTGAAGATTTAAATTTGAGCTCAATTTTCAGTAGAAATATATATATTTCAATTTTTAAATATAAATAGATAATTCCTAAACTCGATTGTTGTATCATTTTTTAAAAAAATTAGAATATTCATACGCATGCGGTTTTAAACTTGAACAGATAAAATTAAAAAACCATTTGGACCTAAAATAAAGAGATGAAATAGTATAAACAGAAAAAAACAAGAAATAGTTAAGAAAAATTGATGGATTCAAACAGAGATGAATAGTATATTAAAATACGCGTAGTATGTTGTTCTTTATCAATATACATCAGGATGTGATACTAATATATCAAAATGTTTTTCTGTTTGAAATTATTTTACAAGGTATGTGGGCCCTATTTTATATTAAAATAATACATTCTAACATAACTCAACATAATTTGTACCATCGTAATTATATATATATATATAATATATTTTCTCAGGTTTAATATTTTAATACTTTTTCTTATGAATTTTTATTTTAATATTTTTGTTAATTTCCTTTTTATTTAACAGATCATAATAAGCATTCTTTAAATTGATGCTGTCAATTTAAAATAAATTAGATTGTTAAAACTTTTTCCTGTTTTCAAACAGTATGTGTTGTCTGTCAAATGAATTGATAGCTATAATAATTGCAACTAACATATGTACAGGTTTTAAAACGTATCATTTTTCTGGAATGGATTTTCGATTATTATCTTGATAAATAGAGATACTTGATGAAAATTAGGATTTAGGTATTTCAGATTTAAAAAAAAAAATTCTAAGCTAATTTCTCTCTCTAAGATACTTTGTATATTACTATTCACTTTTATCACAACTACATGTATATTTAATAACTAATATTTTACTATAGAATTCTTTTTATACAAGTATATTTAGAGAGGAAAAATAATTTTCTTTGATTAATGTAAACATATTTGGAATACACTGAGTAGAAAATGTTTGAATACATTTAGCATTAGAGGATCTATTTTTAAAAAATCCCCATAATTCGAAAACTCTTGAGCCACACTTTGCGAAAACTGAGATTTAGGCTTGTTTCAAGAGGAAAAATAAGTTACATGAAATCTGTAACAAGAAAAAATTTTAGGTTATCAAGTACGCTAATTAAGTTAGTTTATTAGAATCTTAACATCATAATTAAGTTAATTTTTGAGTTTAATAGAGATTGCAGTTTCATCCAACTGAAACGAGAATTTCAAAAGCAATTAAGAGTGTTATCCTTTCTAATGACTGTGCATCGTTTTAGAACACAAGTAAAAAATGTTTGACAAATATACGAGTAGAAATGCGTTCTTTGAAATTAGTGTAAGATAGTAAAAATTCATCTGAACATATGAATTCATAACCATAAGTATAACTCAGTTTCAGCAACTTATTAATAAATAACTCAATTTTAGTATTGTATTAATCCTGATATCTTTTAGGTAAACAATTGATGAATTTCGTAGCTTTACTATTAAAACTTAATTAAAATATATAACTACATAAACTGAAAGTACACTATGATTTTTTAAAATTTTAAATTCTACACAATCCATTTATTGTCTGACAGACTGTACAGAAGAATTTTAAAACTGCTTGTGATCAGAAGCATATGAATCCTTAGCGAGTTCAGATCGTTTAATATCGAATGAAACTGTGCTCAGAATTATATCCTTTACCTTAAAATTCCATACGTCTATCTTCTCTAACAATTTCAAAACACTCAAAATAGCTTTTTATAACAATTTAATATACATGAAAATAATATAAAAAAGAATTTGTAAAATAAATAAATAACTAATAAAAATTTGACATACTATTTACTTTTGTGCCCAATAGCTTCAAAGCAATCAACCTTGTGAATAATATAACCCACACATATGTACTTCTATATCTATTTTTTGTAAATTATTTATTTTTATTTCTACTTGTAAGTACAAAATACATTTCATGTTGTATTATTCTAATTCAATATAATGTAAGCAACTATAAATATAAATCCATAAACAAATAGTGATAGTAACCAGGGTGATCCAGCAAGAAAATGCTGTCAACAATCAGAACAATCGAGAAATTGAATACCTTCATAGCATTTTTGACAGCTCAAACAATGCACATTAAGGATTTCGGAACGTGTGAGACATTTAGCCTAATTAATATTTAGCCTTTAATTTTTAATATGTAAATATTATATCTTTGCTATTTGTTTTTATATTATTGCATTCGATTTAATAAATAGGCCCAACATATATATACTCTCCCTCTCAATAATATATGGCTTCAACAGTACAAGTGTTTCATGGTCATTAATTATTTGTTGTTATATTTCAAAAACTGATTCTTTCACTCTTGTCATATTTACTTTATTTGATTCGTAAAAAGTTGTGAACGTTTTGACAACGCTAGAGCAGTTTTGTAATCCCTCATTAGAATCTAATCATGAAAGTCCTTTTTAGAGGCCTTGTATCTGTTTTATATAAATTAGAATTTAAGAAGAAAATTGTTTTTCACACTTATTGTTAATGCTTTGTATGATTGTTAGGTACGGTATACTGGACTTACTTAACACTAAACCTACCCGCATTTTATATCTATTTCTACCTATGGTGGTCGAATGACAGCTTTTTAAATAAACGCTATATTCTTTTCCAGTTGATTATAAATGATATTGAATTTATCAGAGGCAGTAGAGAATGCAAAATAAATTGATAAGTAATAAATAGAAAGCTTTTTTTTGCGGTTTTAGGCATGTACATTTTTAGAAAGAATTATATAAATTGAAAAATATTATTTTTCTTCAGTAATTTACACAGATATTGTTATTCGAATTAAATTAAAATTGATGCGACATCCCAGCTTTTACATTTTATTGAAAATGCACTCCTTACTTTGCGCTTCCCGATATTGCATTTCGCATATACCATTGGCCCTGATATTTTTCTGAAAATAGTATGAAGCGGGGTCTTCCAGCTTCAGAACCTTCGTGATTTTTTCCAAACTGTTCTATCAATTGAAGTTTCAGTATTCTGATCGTTTACTTTTACATTGGTTCCTCGGAACCAGGGAACAATCTCATTGTTTTTCGTCCCTTACGTGTATTGACAATGTTCTTTTTCTCATTATCCGTACCAAATTGTTTAGAATAGTGTCCAATAAAATCATATACCAACCTCACTCTCAAAATCATCATCTATTTCAAAGCATTAGTTCGCTTATAGCCGGGGTGGGCATTAAGTCGATCGCGATCGACCAGTGGACCCCAAAACTTTTTGGGGGTGACTCCCTTTCACATAAAACCAGACGCGTACCAAAAGAAAAAAAGTTGGTTTTACAAGATAATAAATCCCAATAAAACTAAACCCAAAATTTGAGAGACGTTTTTCAAGAATTTACTAGACAAAAATTAAAAGTTGCTTCATGGGTTACCCATTTGGAAATGTTGATGTGAGGAATATAATAAAACATGTTACACATGTTCTATCTCTGAAAAAAAAAACGAAACTTTTTTTTTTCAAAAGGACGTAATTTTTAAAGAATAACTTTTTGGGGAAACTAATGGAAGTAAAAAAAAAAAATATCCCAATTTTGCTGCAATTTATTTAAATCTTCTTTCGCTCTGCCATCTGAAAATTTATTTTCAACAAAATAAAAAACAACTTATATATCATTCCCCGTTTCCCGACGTCCACAGAATCCAGTGCAAGATTTTTAGTTGAATTATTCCCAGGTATTCAAGATTGAGCGGGTAATATGAAGACGTCTTCTACGGGGATATAGCTACAGAACTAATTTTAAGGGAAAAATTTTATTTTTTGGATTGGAATTGTTTGAAAATTATTTGGGATTTTTAAAAATTTTTGGGGTAATTATTATGTTTTATTTTGCGTTTTACTTAAAAAGTAGTTTTAAGAGAGTGTTTTTTACTGCTTTTGTAGTAAGTAAATATTTTGTATTTATCATTGTTATATAATTCAAATTTCTGTTTTTTTTCTAATGACAGATTATGAACAGTCGTTGTTTAAGACAAATATTGTTGAGCTTTTTTTTTCTTCACACCTACGTCACAAGGTGGACCACAACACCTTGAAAATACTAAAAGTAGACAGTTTCATGTAAAAGTCTGCCCACCTCTGGCTTATAGTATTTATTTCTTTCAACAACTTCTTTTGAATTTACATTTTAAAACTGGAGCGTAGCCACTGCCGTATCAGCCGTATCAATGATACGAGGCCTCCAAGCTACATGGGATCCAATTAGGGACGTCTTAAGATTTCTTGTGGTCCTGGGCCCCTACACAAATGTAGCCTCAATTTATGACCCTTAGAACTATGTTAAAATTTGACATTCCGCGTTCTTCTTCAACATAACCCAT
>BMAV01000680.1:0-11508 GCA_019973955.1 Trichonephila inaurata madagascariensis
TTAAGTGCACGTATCTGATTTTTAGACTGCCCTTACCCAAGCGTTTGGGTTAGATATGGCATCTGTTAAAACATCAATGAATGCTACATTATTGAAACTTGTCTATTGCGATAATCGTCCATCAGAAGGCTTTGTGTTTATTGAAATAACTAATTCATATACCCTCAAAGAATTATTTGAGAACTTATAACTATAAGAGAAGACTTAACAAACAAGAACGTTATATTTAAAAATGAGTGAAAATTTAAAAATTAAAACTACTTAATATCCTGTATAATACGAGAACTATGCCTCTTCCATTGGATCCCTTAATACATTTGGTAAAAGGAAAGGCTGATCTTACACACAAGTAGTGCGAAAGAAAAAACTTTCTGATACAGTTTTAAAAATAAAGCCTTAGAAAAAATATATAAACCAGATATCCTTATTCCAATTTTGCATCATGCCTATAATGATGGGACACAATTGTATCAGGATGGAAATGCAGTTACTGCGATTTTTACAAAAATATATCCATTTCTGCAAAACAAGATGATACATCTCAGGATTTTTCATACTCTATTATAATTAAGCGCAAAATAAAGGGTCTTGGATTGCTTTTGACTTTAAGAAAGAATATTGTTTTACAATAAGTTCCATTTCATTGGGTTATCTACCTAAATGAGAGGTCTTATTTTCTAGCTAAAAACTATTCTGCTGTTTTACAGTTCTTTCAGAGAGGAATCTCGTATTCTTAAATAAGAAAAGTAAATAAAAAAGATCTATGGAATATATTCAAATGTACAAATTTGTGCTCAGTCTTGGAGGGAGACACTGACTGAGATTTTAGATCACCCAGAGGGCATGCGGTTTTAACCCCCAGACATGAAACCGAGGACAAATGTCCAGCTAGTCACCTACATAGACTAGGTTGTGGTGGTGAGGTATAGATTTAAACCTGTAATAACGACCCTGCACCGACGATCGCTTAAGCGTGATGGCTAAAGCACTCATTTTCGGAATAGAAGGTGCTCTGATCGAATTCCTTCCACATTCTTTACTATCAAAACTGTGTTTTGTACATGGATAATTCCCTGATGAGTTTTGCGCTCCTGAGGTATTTCCAAGGCTAATTTTTTGAAAATTAAGAAATAAAGAAGAATTTGTATATTAGTGAGACTTCTGCAAAATAATGTGAAACATTTTTATAATACTTAAATCATCAGATTTATCTTCTAATTCGTATAGATTAACTTAAAAAAATTAAAATTTCCTTTTTTCTGCTTTAAAACTAAGATCATATAAGTTACACATTTATTTTCACAGTAACAATTATATAAAAACTATACGGACAAATTAAATACATCCCGAACAAAAACCCTTTTCTAGTTATAAATGCAAAATATTATAATTTTTTTAAAATGTTTATGTCTCCTTTTCAACTTCATAAAAATATTTTAGAAACTTATTAAAGGTTTATTTCCTTTTTTAAGCACAAGGGCCTTTCTTCAGTATGAATAAGTAAATGCCTTTTTAACCAGTTTCTAACTAAAAAAGCCTGTTCACAAATTCCACAACTGAAAGGCTTTTTTTGTATGAGTGTGCAAATGATTTTTTTAAAGTATATTTTCGCGAAAAAGCCTTAAGGCAAATTTCACAAGCATAAGGTTGTTCTTCCGCGTATGTGTGTGTGAATACGCAAATGCAATCTTAAAACAACTCTATCTGAAAAGGACTTTTCTACAAATTTTAAATTTGACTCTCTTTTCATTGGCATGAATAAGCAAATGTCTGTTTAGTAAACAGTTATTATAGAAAGTCTGTGGACAAATATCACAAGCATAAAGGCCTTCCTTTGTGTAAGTACGGAGATATCCATTTATGTAGTTTCGGATACAATAGAGTCTGTTTAGGGATTGCAATACCGGTATACCATGATACCGAATACCGGTATTTTAAGCGATTTGTACGATTTTGAAATACCGGTATTCACAAGTTTAAATACCTGTTCTTCGGTATTTAGTAGAATTTTTTTTTCTTAACATTGTCTCCACTATATGTTCAAGGATCACCAACATCGCAAAATAATATGCGTTTTTATTTTTGTGTCTCCCTATTGGGTGAAATTAATTAAACTGTGAATACAAAGTGGTATCGTACAGTTAAGAGAAGTGATAAAATATGTGAATCATCCAAATAGGCGGGCCAAAAATATCCTGTTATAGCTCTGAGAGATACTGCACACGCTCGGGATTCGTAGACTGATATTCATATCTGTGATAACATGGTCGTAATTATAAAGAAAGTGCGCCATAATTTGATATTTTTTTAAATTGGTGAAATTGCTATCCACGCTATATTTGCACATCATACTTTAAGGTTCAAAATATTTTTCATATTAATTACATATATATACTCATAAATAATAACCCATAATAATGAATTTGAATAACTTTAAAGAACATAAAAAATCAGTTGATAATACTTCGGTTTGATTTCATTTTTTATATGATGAAAAGAATATAATGACGCAATGTAAAAAATTCTATAGTGTTATTAAAAAAATGGTAATTTACAAAGGGGCCTCCATACACATTTAAAAATGAAACATGATACAGCATTGTTAAAGAGGAAAGAATATAATTGCGATGAAGATACAAATTTTAGCACAATTTCTAAGCCCAAGCCATCAGGGATTTTAGATTATTTTGAGAAAAAGATAATTTGTATGAAATTATATATATATATATTGCACAAAATTACGTTCCAGGCTTAAAGACATTGCAATTAATGCGTTGTTTTTTTAAGATCACATTTCAAAAATTTGTACTAGTATCACAGACTGAATAGGGATATTTAAAGTTGTGTTTGTGATTTTAATAAATAAGATGTTACTTTACTTTTTTTGTGTTTGTGTTCCTTATATACTGTTATAATATATATGTTACAAATTATTTTTTGTAATATTTACACTCTCTAACAACATAATTTAACTCTAAGCATAATTTTCAACAAACATAACGGTTTTCCTTCGTGTGAGTTTAAAAATGAACATTCAGATAGTTACAGGTCGGATAGGACTTAATGCATTCAAAGTACGAATATGGTTTTTCAGTTATATGAGTGAATAAGTGTTTTTGCAAACGAGAAAAGTTTTTGAAGAATGGTTTGCTAATTTCGCAACAGTATGTCTTTTGCTTTGAATCAATGCAAATTTCACAGACATAAGTGTTTTACTTCGTGTAAGTTTTGATATGAACATAGAATTAGTTGAGACTAAAACAGGGCTCATTGCATTCAAAGTACGAATAAGGTTTTTCATTTGTATGAGTGAGTAAACGTCGCTTCATACTTGACAAACTTTTGAATAATGCCTTGCAAATATCACAATAATATAACTTTTTTTTTAATGAATGCGTTCATGCCATTTCAAATTATTCATCAATATAAATATTTATTTGCATACTTTGCAAATGTGGACATATTCTTCAGAATGAAGCTTTAAATGCCCAATTAAGCTTTTATTCATTAAGAATGTTTTGAAACAATATTGACATTTATGATATGTTTGCTCTTCAGTACTAAGTGAATACAACTTCAAGTGTTTCTTTGGGGCAGTAATAATATCATAAATTTTAGTAGGATGTTCTCCTTTATATGAACTTTTAAATATTTGTTAAAATCTGTCTCTAATTCTATTGATTTCGGCGGGTATCGCACATACAGTACTTTCCACAAAGCTTAATTACTTAGATGCTCATAAAACTTTTGTATTCCTTAAACAAAGACTTGATGCTTAATGTAAGATTTTTTTCTCTTTACTTGACAGAAGGCGTAATAAATTGCATGGCAGTAGGTGACGAATGGCTTTCATTCAAAGTAGGAGTATTGAAGAACCATTGTAGTTTCCGAATGCATCATTGGCTTAAAAATTGATGGAAAATTGTTTAATCTGAAACCGAGTCTGCCTTTGATTAAGTCGAGGGAATGGTTATCGATATTTAGTTTCACTGTAACACAAGCATTAACTTTACAAAAATTCATGAAATACTTAAACTGATTTGAATACCATATGAAAAACAGAATTATGCATTTATTTACTCAATGTATCTTGGATTCAGCATCCACCTTATCCAAGTTTTACTAAACACAATGATTTTCACATCTTAGTACTGAACGCTACTCAAACCACCTTGACGACACCTTGATTACACACGTATTCGTTCATCCAACGTAACCATAACATGAAAATTTTGATCTCTCATTGAAGTAGCTTACGCAATTACTCTCTCGATAATTAACTGAAACATGGATTGATCGAGCTGCTATATTAAACCTTGGAATCTGACAATCTGCAATGAACATCTTCTTGTTGAAATATGAGAAGACAAACCATTTCAAAATTTTCACTAAGTAGGGTTGAGAGAGAGCTTTATCTACTTTTCACTATATAGCTGTACGAGAGCTATTCGCAACGAAACTCCGAGTTTTAAGGCATGGTCAAGTGACGAAGACGACAATCAGCAGGTACCCCCTTCTCCAAACTTCCACAACACATCAGCTGGATGACGTTTTAGCTTCAATATATTTAACACGTCAGAGCTTCTTCTATATGGGGTGTCTTCAGAAGTACTGGGCTCGAACTCATGACATACCTGTCAAAAGTCGGTGACCTTGATCAGCAGGGTAACGCGATCACTTAAAAATTATTGTGAGAAGGATGCAAATTTAACTCTTATAGCTTGAAACTCTAACATTTCAAACATTTTCATCCAGTTTGAGTTAAAAAGGAGTGAAGCAACTTGTAGAACTCCTGGTATACATTTATCGCTTGATTTCTACTCCACTGGTGCTTTAGGAAATTACTGTGCCTAATGTACGACATAAAATAATTTTTAATCCTTTACATCTAGTGTTAACTTTGAATAGCCAATGAGTCGGTTTCAGTTATCTGTGTGTGTGCTCATCATGCAACTGTGCTTAAAAATATCGACCACGATAATTCTTTTTTCTAAATAACTGAAGTTTAAGTTCCAAGAAGATCCATAAAATGTACCCTGATTTGATTTCTATTTTCAAGGATAAGACAAATACTATCGATAGAATCAGTGTTAAAAAATCATTTCCTTAATAATAATTCAAATGGAGGAGAAGGACATATATAAAATATACTTAAATTCACTGTTTGGAAAACATAACATACTTTTTGACCTAAATGTTTGAAATTCATTTGCAATAAATATAATTGTCTGGGCTACAATAATCCTTTATTTTCTAAATTAGTTTTTACATACTGCGCCCTTTAGTATTATATGATAATTGGGAAAACGGTTTCATTTGGTGACTAGATGGCTTGGTTGGTTTGTCGCTGGCCTTCTGCTCCTAAGGTTCCGGGATCAACATGATTATACGACATGTAAAAATCTCTTGTGTGTGTGTTCGACTTGGGTGCTCTCGGCAAAATTAAAAATCCTAGTTCAGGTTCCCATCGTCAGAGCTCAGGTGTCTTCTTCTATGTATGAAACTCGGCGTCGAATTTACATCCGGCGATTTGTATCCACCTATATAGCGCAGCGCTAAAAAGAGATAACAGCTTCCGGGAATGTATTAGGTATGTAATGGTAAAAGACCAATATGCATCCCATTATATAAAAATAAAAATAGGTTTGATTCAAGTATCTGTTTTATTATTAGACTTGCTCCAAATAATCAGTAAATTTATTACTATGCGTAATAAATATTATGAGCTCTTGTTAGTCTTTCTGGAATTTATCTATTGTAAAATATTGATTCACTTTTGTGCACATTTTATCTTCACATGGGCTATAAATAATAAAAAAAAAAAACTCCTGTATTTTCTAGCCAGTAATAACATTTTACTTTCTAAAATAAGATAATTACGGAACTATTTCATTTTTTGGTCAGAATTAAAGAAGCAGGGGTAAAGTTTTTAATTTTAAAAATCAATGAGACTTTATGATTATTTGCAATACTTTAAAATTGAAATTCATGACTTGGCCTCTTCGTAGAAAACAAAGAAGTTTTAAACGAGTACCTTTTACAAAAATATAAAATATTCATTAATAATATACATCTCAAGAGACAAATAATGGAATTTCATTTAAAAGTAATATATAATTTGATTATTTATCAGTAAGCCATAAACAATGCCATATACATATGTAAATTCTATTAATAATTGTTTTATCCTTTAATTGATAGAAAAATTAAGCGTAAATACATGTCAGTTAGTGGATTCAGACTATCCGACTAATAAATGAAACGTTCTCCCAGGTCTATGTGGAGAATTACAATTATGTTTTAAACATTCAACTGGATCTTTTAACGCATTTAAAATACCGCGTATGTAGCACTAATTATCCACTCAACTTTAATGAATCCAAGCAAATGCAAAAAAGGGAAAAAAACTCGTAAGATAATATTGTCTAAAAGTACATTAGAATCACTATATCAAATTTCTTCTACACATTAAAATGTGAAAATAAAACTGAAAATATCCGTCAACAAAATTCAATACATTAAAAAAAGAAACTTCTAAGTTTTTTAAGAAATTCCTACGTTTATGTGTTTTAAATTTTTAAATTGACATCAGAATACGTCTCTCCGGAGAATATGACTTTAAAACACGACTTTTTGAGAAGGGGGGGATATATATTAATCTTAATATTGTAGAAATTTAATACATTTTAAATTAATTTTGACAAGCATTTGAGTTTCATTCATTTGGAACCCAACATCAGGACAAACATTAATGAACCATTAGAGCACAAAACTATTAAATATTTTAAAAATCTCTTATTGAGATTTATCTGTATACACATGCCTTTTTTTTTATGATCTTCAAAAAAATCAGTTCAAATTTATTGACAGTAAAGGTCTCGGTCATAACCTGACTGGACTGTGGCGATTCGTTTATTATTTGTTACACTAAAAATTCTAAGGTAAAATCCTAGGAGAGCCCACACCTTTGGCGACAAACCAAAAAGAGTGTTTATCGAGAACGAAATGGTGCCAAGTGAAACCGAAAATGGTAACGTGAGTGAATATAGTACGATAAGGTGGATGCGTTTTGAAAATATATGTAAACAATACAGAAATTAATCAAATGTATTTAAGATAATAATTTAAAAAAAACAGCACTTGCTTTCTTACTTCTGATCTTTACCGAGTGGAGGGTACAGAGTAACAGCAGATTTAAAAAAAAAAAGCCTTGAATGCCTCATCGCTAAGTGAATGTTCATGGGAGCGACACCATATACAGTATGCTAGGTAATAGTCAAACATCCCCATTTGACATCCCCTTTCATATTCATCTAAAACAGCACTGTTTCATTCGTATAATCCCATTCGCTCATTACATTTAGGACATTCATAATTCGAAGCAATCAATCCTTTCTTCATACACCATTGAATCAATACTTTCATACCTTTTGCATGTAACAAAGTAAAAAATTCTAAGGTATATTCACTCACACACGCAGCCATACTTCCAACCCTGTACCAAATGACAAAATTTGAAATGCCCACCAAAAAATACGAAAATTCATAAAAAAGTTAGGTTTACCATATCTAGTGTACTAAAGTAGGGTTAACAAGATGGCACAATTATCGCAAACCAAAATAATTCGCGGCAAGTGTGTGGGCTCTCCTAGGACTAAACCAATTCTAAAATTATGCACAGTAGGATAAAAGTTATAGCAGCCAATTATTCAATTTTTCCGACATCTTTATAGAGGAAACACATTTTAATACAAGGTAGAAGTCCTTTATTTGCTTCATCCATCGTACATTAAGATATGTGTATTATGTATATGTGTGCTAAGAAAACAGAACGAATTCTTTAGCAGATTTGAAATTTTCATTTTTGTAAAAATGTTATTAATCTAATATACAAATTTTTTAAGGAGAATAGAAGTGTGATGATGAATTAACTAACCTCTCTAGAAATTTATAAGTCTTTTATAAAGTAACCACACTGCTGAAAGTTTCATAAGCAAACTGCATGTAGAAATGCAAACTTTAAAAATATTAATTATCTTCTAAAAACCAATCCTTTACCTAACCATATAATCCTTTTACAAACTGCATACCTGCATCCGCACACAAAATACTAAAAGGAGGTGATATATAATACTTCAAATATATTTAATAATTATTGATTACAAACAATAGTATTTTACAGCATTGCTAATTATAAGCAATCCACTTTATGATAGGTCGTGTCATCGAAAAGAGAGATATGGAATTTAAAAAAATATGTATCTCCTACTATGAATACTTTTAAAAATACTTACAGAAATTTCGACCAATTAATCTGTTGAAAAATATTTACACATAGCATAAAATAAGTAATGTAAAAAACATATTTTTACTTATTGTTCCACCTATCATAAAAACTTAATTCATTAAATCGTATTAATAATAATGGTCAAAGTGTTCACTGTCATCTTTTCCTCTATATGCATGTGATCCTCAACTGATCCAGGCTCAGATTTGAGATCTGCTACCCCTATGTAAACAAGATGCGATTTTTCATGGATAAGGTTACTTAGTAAAACAAATACGTGTTGAAACTTAAATATTTTGATATTATCATGAAAAGGAATACTACTAATATTAATTTAAAGTTTACTAAAACTTCAGTTTCATCAATATAATTAACAATTATGTAGCAAATCATCAAAAAACACAAAAATGATTTTTGTTCTTCGTTAGGAAAGCAAAAATGTCTCAGGTCTTTCCTCCTAACTTACCACGCTTTCGGGCACTGTGACAATGATTGGACCATCCTTCATGTGGATTAGGGAGTAACCAGCATTCACCGATTCATGACAATAAAAAAAGGTCTTTTCCAAAATTTTTACTCAGGGTTTTGAAACATTGTATCTTGTTTATACCATAAATTCGCATTTATACCATGGTTTCGCAAATACGAATTTTAAACCAATTTTAATTTTCCTCACTTTTTAACTCAGAATAATACGATACCATCGCAATATGAAGTAGACATCCCATTCTTATAAGAACAATCGATAAATATGGACTCAAGAAAATTTGGTTATGGCCCTCTAACTTCTTGCAAATTTTAAGAAGAGAACATTCTACGAACGATTTCGTTACAGGATGAATGCGTGATTATAGACCCCCACCCACCCGACTTTAATTTATCCCCTCGAACTTTCCTTTACACTTTCAGTTAATTATGCATTCTTAAGTCGTATAATAAAGTTTTGCTGTTGAACATTTAAATTAATAACTAAAAATTACTGTGGGTTTTGCTTTTTTAATGCCAGGTTTATATCTAATAATAAAAATAATCATGTGAAGCTTTACGTCAACTATCGAACTATAACTAAAAAACAAAAGGCAGATTTCTGCAAAATATATTTCTCATTCTCAAAGCTAGAATATTCTACTTATTTGAATACATCATTTTGCACTCAAATGTGCTAAAACTAAAGCAAATTTCTCATAATTAATATTTTCCCTAGAATTCTACAAGTTATGATAAGTATATTTGAATGGGGTAAAATCCTAGGAGAGCCCTCACCCTTAGCGACAAACTGAAAAACGCGCCAAGCCAGAACGAGATGGTGCCAAGAGTTACCGACAATGGCGGTGAGTATAGCGGGAAAAGGTGGATGCGTAATGAAAATATATATAAACAATACAGAAATTAAACATTTAAATACAAAATTATAAAAAAAAGCACTTACTTTCTTACTGCTGATTTTTTTTTCCAAGTGGAGGGTACAGCGTAACAGATTTTAAAAAGTACTTGAAGGTATCATCGCTAAGAGAATTATCGTGTGAGTGTCACCTTATTCTTCAGCGAGGTAATGGTCGAACGTATCGTCGACATGGCTGGTACGATTTCGAAGAAAACGTTTTATTGCCGACCATGTTACATCATGCCGATCATTACATTTAGGACATTCAAAACTCTAAGCAATCAATCCTTCCTTCCTTCATACACCATTCAATCAATTCTTTCTTACCTTTCGCATTCAAAAAAGTAAAAAAAAATTCTAAGATATATTCATTCACACATGCAGCAATACTTAAATTCCGGTGTCCAACAACAAAATGAAATTCAAAATGCCTGCCGACAAAATACGAAAATTCCAGAAATAGTTAGGTTTACCACATGTAGTGTATCAAAGTAGAGTTACCAAGATTGCGCAATTATCGCCAACCACAATAATTCGCGCCAAGGGTATGGGCTCTTCTAGGACCGAACCTATTTGAATCTTTAAGTTCTGAAGTTTACAACTTTAATAATACTTAAATATATAAGTAAATACAAAAATATTGCATTCTTTTTTCCAAATGCATCAGTCATAGCAAAAAATCTTCAAGAAGTAATAATCTTCTTCATAGCGCAAAAATTTACCCCAATTGTGCATATAAATCAAACAAATCACTAAAATTTAACTTCTAAGCTCTCCGAAATAAAACAAATTTTTCGTAGTAAATAAATACAAACGCATCCTAATATATTTCTAAGGATTTCATTATAATATATTGAAAACTACGTAAAATGTTTAAATCATACTTAAAATTTTAAAAAAGTTAAGTTTTATCTTTTAAAACATTTACTTCTATTTTAAGTTGCAACAGGGTTACTAAATTCGGTATAATCTAAATATTTCACAAAAAAGAGAAAAAAAAAATCTTTAAGAATAATGTATCATGAAATTCAAGTATAAGAGAAATATTTTTATTTCCTAGTCAAACATATCAACAAGAAATAAATTTACAAAACTCAGAAGTCAAACGAAGCCAGAGAAAGAGTGGAATATTCTACAGTTTAATACGCAATAAGTAGTACAAACTAAACACGAAGCAACTATTATCAAACATCACTAAAAATATTTAATTTCACAAAACTAAAATTCAGCATTTCTTCTTTGTAAACAAGCATAAAAACACTTCTGAAAACAAAACATCAGATAAAACATTTCATACCGAACCTAACATTGCTTGTGAATGTTAATAAGTATCTTTCAATCCAAAGATCGAGACAAAATGTAGTTTACACATTGCATCCCAAAAAAAGCAAAAGTCTCATGCTAAAGCCTTTTCTTTTGTATGAACACGCAAATGTCTTTTTAAATGATGATTTCGGGAGAAGGTTTTCAAACAAATCCCACAAATAAAAGCCTTTTCTTTTGTATGAACACGCAAATGTCTTTTTAAATGATCATTTCGGGAGAAGGTTTTCAAACAAATCCCACAAATAAAAGGCTTTTCTTTTGTATGAATACACAAATGTCTTTTTAATTTTGAACTGACAGAGAATGTCTTATTGCAAATGTCGCAAGCAAAAGGTTTTTCTTCTGTATGAAAACGCAAATGAGATTTTAATTGAGAAGATTGAGCAAAAGTCTTCTTGCAAATTTCACAAGAAAAAGGCTTTTCCTTTGTATGAACACGCAAATGAGTTTTCAAAGTAAACACAGCAGAGAAAGTCGCTTTGCAAATTTCACAAGAAAAAGGCTTTTCCTT